>BPLQ01009683.1:214782-249427 GCA_021605075.1 Caerostris darwini | reverse complement strand
TTTTTGAAATACAAAATTTTCAATTTAAAAACATTTAAATTCAGTAGAGTATATCTAAGACTGAATTTTCAGGCTATTATGTTAAACTGCATACAATCACTTATTACTCCTATTCACAAATATTGGTAAAGTGGATTAATGCAATACATTTCTATCTCATTATCTAATTGTTTTGGAAAAACAGGTTTAACGAAATCAATTAATAAAATAGTCTAAATAAATTTTTCCACAAATTTAATAACCATTAAATTTCAATACAAAAATAAAACTGTACAATTTCATTAAAGTCTCGTACTTAAAGAATTTCACGAATTACACGAACGCCAATTCTCCAAGCAGCTTTTTCGAATCCTTTTAAGTTTTGGGGGACATTAGGCAAATAGACAATTGCACAATTAAGAGCCTCTGTACAAAAAGTGGCCACAAAGAACAATGGAATATTCTTCTACATTCTGAATCTTTTTGTGAAGATTATTTTGTTCTCAAAGGAATATCAGTTAAAGAAAAAAATAATGCACAAAAAAAATAAAAATAAAAAAAAGAAGAAAATAAAAAAAAGCTACTCCAATGTTTCATTAAAAACTAAACAAGAAAATGGAACAAATTGTTTACAAAAGCATTTATTTAATCACCACAAAGGGCTAATAAAGTTAGCGGACAATTGTCAACGATTTAGGTTATTCCAATAGAAACTTCTGAGTATCCATCAAAAAAAAAGGGAATTATTCGTTCTTTCGCAGTGAAACCTGTAATTAATTTTCAAAGATATTGTTTACCAATTAGCCTTGATATTTAAACGAGTTTTGCAGAGCTTACTATATCTTTTTTTTCATATGATGATACACAATTTAAAGAAATAAAAACCGAAGAAAATAATAACCCAAGTCTTTTGTATTGGCGAAAAATTTCATTTACAGAGGAGTCCATAACAAAACAAAATTAAAAAAGGAGGAATTCTTTTTAGCATTATTAATCACAGTTGCTTCATTCCAATCTTTATTGCGTAATTGAATTATTTGCTTAAGTGTTCTGGATTCAGTAATCTGGAAATTAAATATTCCTTTGGCCATATATTAGTTTAGTAAAAGGAAAAGCAACTCTACAAATAAAAATAAACTAATTTTTTTGGTAAAATAGTTTTGATCTAATTAAAAGCAATCAGTAAATAATTAATGATAAAAAACATGCATAATAGTACTAAGAAAATATAATAAATAAATAATTAATTAATTACATATTTGTTGCTACTAAGAGCAATTGAATAGTAACGTTTTTTTTAATGATTTGTAACTTAAGAAAACATTATAATATTATATACTTCATTGACATAGTTTTTATTAAAAATTCTTCAAAATAGATTAAATGAAATAAAAAGGTTTTGTCTCATATATGAATCTTTAATTTGATAATGAAGGTATTTCTTCATCGATATCAACAAAAAGTTTCGTTACATAAGAACCTAAAGCAATTACTCTTCACATTTTTTCTACAATCAATATAATTATAAAAACATCTTCAGAGTTAATATTCAATTTTAAGAGAAAAAAAATCTTCACCTTTTTTTTCATCTGATATTTATATTAAGATGAAAATGTATGTATTATTTTTTTTGATGATAAAATCAAACAGAAAAAGAAAAATGTGTTTACATTTTTTTATGTTGTCCGGTATAAACAAAACTTTTTACCTCTTAATCTTAAAATACAGCATAAAATATATTATTTCATTTTTTTTTGTCACGAATATAAATAAGAAATAAATGTATAAGCTAGTAACACACACGCGCACACATACAAAAAAAAAAAAATACAGTAGTTTTCTACGAATTTTAGAGCTATCAAAATAAAAGAAATATTAGATGCTTTCAGAAAACAAGCCAGCATCAGTGCATCTGTATTTTTTATTATTTATTTTGCTGCATCGACTTATTTTTATGTTTTATTTTGCAATGATTATACAAATAATTATGATTTCCGTGAAGCACAATTTTTCATAGAAATTGTGCGACAAAACAAGCCTGTGTGAATAATTGTTTAAACAAATTGTAATGTATTTCAAAAGAAGTAATACTATGTATTTTTAAAGAAATTTTGCAAGAAGTAATACTTGCTTTTTTGTAATGCGAGGTATTTGACATCATTCATCATAAATGAAGTATATTTAAATTGATTAAAGAAGATTGTCACCATTACACTGCAATCATATAGTACAAAGGGGAAATGAGGTAAGTAATACCTTCCAACAAGTCTTTTTTAGTGCAACTGATTCACATTTGTGTTACCAAAGAAAAAAAAACAAGAACAAGCTAGGAAGTGTGCAGTTGGTGAAGTAAATATTTCATACTCTTTTTATTTAATTAATCAATATTTTTAGAATTCTTTCCGATTTTTAAATTTATGGTTGTATTCTTTTCTATGAAAAATGATTGTTTTTTCTATACTCAAAAACCATCACACAAAAGGAAAATTAATATACAGGATTATAATTAAAGTCCCACTGCCAAACATCCACTTTAGATATTCGGTATCATGCATAATGATTCTCTTAAAATTAGCTTGTGCGATCTTCTAACAGGTCGAAATAACTACAGATCGAATATCAACCAATTGATATACCATAAATTGTTCCTTAATGATAGGTGATAGACCAAGAATTGAGAAATGTCTACTCTAATGAGAAGTGAAGGAAGCTGATCCCCCCCTCCAACTCTTGACGGATTGTTTTAAAAGGAGATTTTTGCGGCAAATCGGCCTAGATGGAATATCAGATAAATTCCAGTTAATGTCAGAAAAATTCCGAATTCATGACGAACAGCAGCATGATACAACAATTTGTTCCTCATTTAAGGAATTTTGAAAAAGTACATTACTTTTGGTTCCACCAGTAATCTATTTAATACGTATGCAATCATCTGTATATCTTTCAAAACAATTAATAAAATACAATCTTGTTTTTTATTAACGATTTTCAGGAATAATGTTTGAGTTTGGTAATCAAGTAGGCTTATACACAAGTTAAAAATATTATTTTCGCAAAACCAATTAAAGGTTTCTATTGATCAAAAATATTTTAATCAGCAACAACGACAACAACAAAGACAAAGAAATAAGCAAACACTTTACAATGATTAAGAATAACAAGTCTATTAAAAACTGAGAAGGCTTTTCACATCAGACAAAAGACCCATTTTTAGTGTAATAGAAAATGTTATAGAATTAAGTCTTTCTTTCTTAAAAAAATAAAAACTTTCTTTTTGTACCAAGACTTCCACTTAGGATAATAAAAATAATAGGTTTACACATCCTTCAAGTAAACTTATTAAAAGAAAAAAAAATTTTAAACAAGCATATTTTTAAAAGATATATATGTATACAGTTACAAATAATAATTAGTTTTCAAAAGAAGCCCGTACGATGTTAGCACTGAAAATACAATTTCTGTGATCTCGGACTAAGAGCATAAAGGATTAATTCAGATTTCATCAGGGGGAAAGAGGTTTCCCTATTGTCCTTCAAAAACCTTTGTTTATGGATGGTTAAAATTGCGTCTTGGGGTCTATTGACGAATATCTCATTAAAATTTTCTTCAACAAAAGGTCTAATTACAAAAATATGACTTTTTTGTAGTTAGCATCTCATTAAGCGCTTTTGGACACAGCCGCGAGGAGTCATCGGAAATTTTTTAGGGCAATTATCTCGAATAATATAACAAACCCACGAGTGTCTTTGGATTAAAAGCAGTTATTAATACAGCTAAAAACTAATAAGGCTAACGTCTACTACAGTTAGAGAAAAGAAGATGGTGTTGAATAATTAAGGCTTACTTCTTTATAAATTAACTAGCAAATATAACCTGTAGTCGCCCTGCTTTAATATATATATATATATATATATATATATATATATATATATAGAGAGAGAGAGAGAGAGAGAGAGAGATTTTAATTAGCTTAGTTGAAAAAAACATAAATGAACAAAATTTTTTTTTGTTTGCCTAATTATAAGCTAAATTGTTCGCATACTAAAAATATCATTCAAAGATTCAGTATGATCGCTTCGCCTAGACTTAAAAAAACAATATTTTTTTAACAACACTTATTTTTCTACTTTAAAGATATAATTAAGTGTAAAATATTTCGCAATGAAAATTACTGATCGTTTTTTTTTTTTTGTACAAAAAATGTGTAAAAAAATTCTATAACATGATTGATTTTAAAAGCTTTCTATCGATATTGTAGAAAGTGTTTGAAAATTATATCGAGATGAAAATGCATGTATTTTATATACGTATTATTAGTTTTGTTACATAAGACCCTAAAGCAATTACCCTTCAAATTATTTCTACAACCAAATAATTATTTCTACAACCCCTGGACAACAGTATTCTTCTGTAAGACAATACTTTTTAAATACAGAATTTTAATTTAAAAACATTTAAATTCAGAAGAGTACATTGAAGATTGCCATCCTTTATGCTTTTTATTCACAAATATTGGTAAAGTGGATTAATGTAATACAGTTCTTTCTCAATATCTAATTGTTTTGGAAAACAGGTTTAACGAAACCAATTAACAAAAAAGTCTAAATACATCTTTATTTGCTCTTGAATGACACATTTAATAACCATTAAATTTCAAAACCGAAATAAAACTGTACAATTTTAATATTAACTGTTCATTTCAAGGTTCATAGTTAAAAGATTCCACGAACACCAATTCTCCAAGCAGCTTTTTGGAATCCTTATGCGTTTTGGGGGCATTAGGCAAATAGACAATTGCACAATTAAGAGCATCTGTATAAAAGTATCCTCATAGAACAATGGAATGTTCTTCTTCATACTGAATCTTTTTGAGACGGCTGTTTTATGCCCAAAGGAATTTCACTTAGAAGAAAAATAATACACAAAAAGAAGAAGAAAATAAAAAAACAAAAACAATTCCTATGTTTCATTAAAAACTAAACAAGAAAATGGAACAAAATGTTTACAAAAGCATTTATTTAATCACCACAAAGGGCTAATAAAGTTAGCGAACAATTGTCAACGATTTAGATATTGCAATAGCAGCTTCTGAATATCCATATAAAAAGGGAATTATTCGACTTTCGCAGTTAAATCTGTAATTAATTTTCAAAGATATTGTTTACCAATTAGCCTTGATATTGAAACGAATTTTGCAGAGCTTATTATACATTTTTTTTCGTATGATGATACTCAATTTAAAGAAACGAAAACCGAAGAAAATAATACCTAAGACTTTTGTGTTGGCGAAAAATTTCATTTACAGAAAGAGTTCGTAGTAAAAAAAGTTTAAGAAAGGAAGAGTTCTTTTTAGCATTATTAGTCACAGTGGCTTCATTCTAATCTTTATTGCGTAATTGAATTATTTCCTTAAGTAATCTGGATTCTGTAATCTGGAAATTAAATATTCCTTTGGCCATCTATTAGCTTAAATAAAAGAAAAAGCGATTATACAAATAAAAATAAAATGTTATTTTTTTGTAAATTAGTTTGCATCTAATTAAAAGCAATCAGTAAATAATTAATGATGAAAAACATGCATAATACTTAGAGAATATAATAAATAAATAATTAATTTTAGTTAATTGATTAATTACATATTTGTTGCGACTAGGACATGAAGCATCTAATTGAATAGTTAAGATTTTTTTTTGTGATTTGTAATTTAAGAAAACATTATAATTTAATATACTTCAGTGACACAGATTTTATTAAAAATTCTTCAAAACAGATAAAATGACATAAACAGTTTCCCTACATATGAATCTTTAATTTGATAATGAAGGTATTTCTCCATCGATATCAACAAAAAGTTTTGTTACATAAGAACCTAAAGCAATTATCCTTCAAGTTTTTCCTGCAGCCAATATAATTATAAAAACATCTTCAGCGTCTTCAGAAATAATATTCAATTTGAAGAAAAAAAAAATATTCACATTTTTTTTGTTGACCTGAAATTTATATTCCGATGAGAATGTATGTATTATTTTTTTGATGATAAAAACAAACAGAAAAAGACAAATGTCATTGCATTTTTTTATGTTGTCCTGTATAAAAAACTCTTTTTTTTTACTTTTTAATCTTAAAACACAGTATAAGATACATTATTATATATTTTTTTGTTACGAAGAGTATATATATATATATAAGAAATCTAGTAACACATATACACACACAAAAAAAAAAGCGAATTTTAGCGCTATCTAGATAAAAGAAATATAATAAGAAGAGTATATAGAATAATGTATGTAAGATTGGATTTTCAAGGTATTATATTAAACTACATACAATCTTTTAATCACGAATATTGATAAAGTAGATTAATGCAATACAGTTCTGTTTCATTTTCTAATTTTTTTCGAAAACAGGTTTAAAGAAACCAATTAATAAAAAAGTCTAAATAGATTTTTTTTCTCTCATGAAAGTCAAATTTAATAACCATTAAATTTCAATACAAAAATAAAACCGCACAATTTCATTAAGGTTTCTTACTTAAACGACTTCACGAATTCTACGAACAGCAATTCTCCAAGCAGATTTTTGGAATCCTTTAGCGTTTTGGGGAATTTAGGCAAATAGACAATTGCACAATTAAGAGACTCTGTACAAAAAGTAGCCACAAAGAACAATGGAATATTCTTCTTCATTCTGAATATCTTTTTGAGTCGGCTGTTTTGTGCCCAAAGGAATAGCAGATTGAAGAAAAAAAAATAATGCACAAAAAGAAGAAGAAAATAAAAAAAACCAATTTCTATATTTCATTAAAAACTAAACAAGAAAACGGAACAAAATGTTTACAAAAGCATTTATTTAATAACCACAAAGGGCTAGTAAAGTTTTAGGTTACTCCAATAGAAAGCCCGTTAGAAACTTCTGAATATCCATAAAAAAAGGAAATTATTCGGCATTCGCAGTGAAATCTGTAATTAATTTTTAAAGATATTGTTTACCAATTAGCCTTGTTATTTATACGAATTTTGCAGAGCTTATTATACATTTTTTTTACATGCGTTGATATCCATTTTAAAGAAACGAAAGCCGAAGAAAATAATACCCAAGTCTTTTGTGTTGGTGAAATATTTCATTTATAGAAAGAGTTCTTAACAAACAAAAAAATTAAAGAAAGGAGGAGTTCTTTTAGCATTATTAGTCACAGTTGCTTCATTCCAGTCTTTATTGCGCAATTGAATTATTTTCTTAAGTAATCTGGATTCAGTAATCTGGAAATTAAATATTCCTTTGGGCATCTATTAGCTTAGTAAAAGGAAAAGCAAGCCTGCAAATAAAAATAAAATAATTTTTTTATAAAATAGTTTGCATCGAATTAAAAGCAATCAGTAAATAATTAATGATAAGAAACATGCATAATAATACTTAGAAAATATAATAAATAAATAATCAATTTCAGTTAATTGATTAATTACATATTTGTTGCGACTAAGGTCATGCAATATTTAATTGAATGGTAAAGATTTTTTTTTTGTGATTTGATATTTAAGAAAACATTATAATATTATATACTTCATTGACACAACCTTTATTAAAATATTTTTAAAACATATTAATTGAAATTAACGTTGTTCCACATATAAATCCTTAATTTGATAATGAAGGCAATATAAACATAATTCCTCAATATAAACAAAGAGTTTTGTTACAGAAGAACCTAAAGCAATTACACTTCCAATTTTTCTACATCCAATATAATTATAAAAACATTTTCAGTGTTTTCAGAGCTAATATTCAAATTTAAGATAAAAAAATTTTCACTTTTTTTTTGTTCGCCTGAAATTTATATTAAGATGAAAATGTGTGTATAATTTTTTTGATGATAAAATCCAACAGAAAAAGACAAATGCCATTACATTTTTTTGTGTTATCTAGCATAAAAAAAACTCCTCTCTTTTTACCTTTTAATCTTAAAATACAGCATAAAATATATTATTACATATTTTTTTTGTTGCTAAGAGTATATACACTGAAGTGACAAAAGTCATGGGATAGCAATATTCAAATTTTCAGATGGCAGTAGCATCGCGTAGAACAGGTATAAATGCGTAGTGCTTTCGCAGAGCTTTCATTTCTGTTCAAGTTATTCATGTGAAGAGGTTTTGACGTAATGATCACCACACGACGGGAATTAACAGACTTTGAACGCGGAATGTTAGTTGGAGCTAGACGCATGGGTCATGCCATTTCGGAAATCGTTAGGGAATTCAACATTCCCAGATCCACTGTGTCAAGAGTGTGCCGAGAGTATGAAATTTCAGGCATAACATCCCACCATGGACAGCGTAGTGGTCGACCGCCTGCACTTAACGACCGAGACCGGCGACGTCTGCAAAGAGTCGTAAATTCTAACGGACAAGCAACACTGTGTCAAATAACCCGCAGAAATCAATGTGGGATGTACAAGGGACTTGTCTGTTAGAACTGTGCGGAGAAATTTGGCTTTCTTGGGCTATTCCAGCAGAAGACCGACTCGAGTGCCTTTACTGACAGAACGACATCGCTTGCAGCGACTCTCGTGGGCACGTGAGCATATCGGTTCGTCCCTAGATGAATGGAAAACCGTGGCCTGGTCCGATGAGTCACGATTTCAGTTGGTAAGAGTTGATGGTAGGGTTCGAGTGTGGCGCAGACCCCACGAAGCCATGGACCCAAACTGTCAGCAAGGCACTGTTCAAGCTGGTGGTGGCTCCGTAATGGTGTGGGCTGCTTTTCATGGCATGGACTTGGTCCTCTGGTGCGACTGGACCGAACATTGACTGGAAATGCTTATGTTCAGCTACTTGGAGATCACTTGCAGCCATTCATGGACTTCATTTACCCAAACAACGATGGGATTTTTATGGATGACAATGCGCCATGTCACCGGGCCACAACTGTTCGCGATTGGTTTGAAGAACATTCTGGACAATTCCAACGAATGGTCTGGCCACCTAGATCGCCCGACATGAATCCCATCGAGCATTTATGGGACATCATCGAGAGGTCTGTTCGTGCCCAAAATCCTGCACCATCAACGCTTTCACAATTATGGACGTCTATCGATACAGCATGGCTCAATATTCCTGCAGAAGACTTCCAACGACTTGTTGAGTCCATGCCACGTCGAGTTGCTGCACTTCGCCTGGCGAAAGGAGGGCCGACACGATATTAAGAGGTATCCCATGACTTTTGTCACTTCAGTGTACATAAGAAAGGTATTAACACACACTCACAAAACAATACTGTACTACGAATTTTAGCGCTATCTAAATAAAAGAAATATTAGATGCTTTCAAAAAACATTTTAAGACAGCATTAGTGCATCTGTCTTTTTTAATTATTTATTTTTCTGCATTTTTTTTGTGTTTTATTTTGCAATGATTATACATATAATTATGATTTCCATGAAACACAGTTTTTCATAGAAATTGTGCGACAAAATATGCGTGTGTGCATAATTGATTAAGCAAATTGTAAAGCATATTATTTTTTAATTGTAATGCTTTTTAACGCATTTTGGTGCTGCATTAAAAACAATTGTAATGCATTTAATTTGTAATACAAATGTAATGCAGTTTTGCAACTTGTAATACAAATGTAATGCAGTTTTGCAACTTGTAATACATTTTTACAACTTGTAATGCATTTTTAAAACTTGTAATGCATTTTAATGCAAATTATAATGCATTTGTAGTGCGTAATTGTTTATTTAAATTGTAATGCATTTGTAGTGCATAATTGTTTATTTAAATTGTAATGCATTTGCAGTGCATAATTGTTTATTTAAATTGTCATGCATTATTTTTCAAACTGTAATGCATTTTTTTGCAAATTGTAATGGATTATAATGCAGTTTTTGCGCATTGTAATGCATGGTAAAGCATTTTAATTGTAATTCATTTAACGCTTTTTTTATTGTAATGCATTTAATGCAATTTTTAATTGTAATGCATTCGTAAACTTGTAATGAATTTTTAATATACGCATGATTTTACAAATTGTAATGCATTTTTTTGTAATGCATTTAAGAAATACAATTGTTTGTTTTGCAATGCGAGGTATTTGGCATCATTCGTCATAAATGAAGTATACTTATAACTGTATATTAATTATAGAAGATTGTCACCATGTTTGTCTGCAACACTATAACCATACAAAGGGAAATAATACCTTCTTACAAGCCTTTTTAAGCGTAACTGGTTCACATTTGTGTTGCCATTGAGAAAAATAAGAACAAGCTACGAAGTGCGCAGTTGATGTAGTAAATATTTCATACTCTCTATATTTCCTTCTTCAATGTTGTTAGAATTATTTCTGATTTTTAGTTTGATGATTGCATTCTATTCTATGCAAATTGATTGCATTTTCGTTACTCAGAAAACACCCACATAAAGAAAAATTAATGTATAGGGTGTTTATAATTATAGTCCCACTTTCAAAATGCTGCAAAAAAAGAACCACTCGTCACAATGAATTCAAATGTGAACTGAAGATATTTGGAGAGAAAGGGCAACGGTATGGCATCAAAAAAGTTCTAAAAAAAGTTTCACTTTTTTTTTCCTATTCAATTTGGTATGACCTTGTCGTAGCGGATGGGCTTTCGACTAACAGTGTCACAACTGTTGAATGATTTGGAACTCATTTTTTGCGTCAAAAAAAAAACCGAAACAATCAGCCACATTGAACACTACAATTGGTTTAATGTGCAACTCATGCGAAATACGTTGTCATTTCGATTCAAAATATCATTGGCAGCCAAATTCACTTTCTTTATACCGCTTTCAGGGCAATCCGTTAATACACCATGATTACCACTATCTATTGATAGACAATAAATTAATTTTTCAATATAAAAATCCTGCGAAAACACTACTCCCTACTTAAGTTATACAGAGAAATCAATAGAATGAAAATCAATTAAAAAGTGAAAAAATTCTTAATTCTTCTTAAAATTAAAATATTAAAGTTAAGTTAGAGAACTAGCTTGTAAAAATTAATTTTTTTAAAGTAAAAATTCATTTTAGTTTGCTTGAAATATTATTTTCAATTCACCCTTATTTCTTTATTTGTACATGCGCGTAAAATATTTTAATTCTATATTATCAGCACTGTGTGCATTTGTCTTATTACTTCGGCGTCTTTTCGCCTAAAAAAGGAAAAATTTACGATTTGAGACGAATTTTTGAGGAAAAATTTACGAACACAACGAAACATCTTTTTAAACCAATTATCCATCTTCGCACCAAATATTTACATCTCTCTTCGTAACTTGATTTTACACATTCCTTTTTTTTTTCTGAATAGTAGGACGTTTTTGATTTTTTTTTATATTTTGTGTTTTGCATCCATAAGACTTAGAAAACGCCTTCAGATCCAGAACTCCATTCAGAATAGTACGAAATGTACCATTCCAAATAAATCTAATAAGTTCGACACTTTCTTTCGTCGACTTTTTCTTGTAGAACTTCTTTTATCTGTATGCAAAAAGTATTCAAACAAATTCTTTATTCTGTTTACTCTCCATTTTTTTCAAGAAATAGAAACGAATAACAAAAAAAAAGTTATGATTTCACAATTTATAGCTGCATATCGGTAGCATAAAATATTTTGGTATATATTTGGCAAATATTTGGTATACTTTTGACAATCAGTACCTGTTGAAAAATACTCTTAAAAACAGCATACTGAGTGAATTTAATTTTAAATATCAGAAAAATCTATTGAAATTCAAAATACAGAGTGGGGCTGTGTTAATATTCATGGAGTTGGTGCATAATTATAAGACGTTTTTAAACAATGTTATCAGTTACATTAACATTATCAACAGTAACATTTTTAAATGATTGATCCGGAGCGTAGTCACCCTCTACTTCAATAACTGCTTCCCATTTGCTTGGAAGACGGTCGATTCCACGGGCAAAGAATTCACGGTTCTTGGAGGCAAACTCTTCACGGATTGTCTTAAAAGGAGATTTTTGATGAAGAAGAGGGACAATCCTGCGACAAGTCGACCAGAAGGGTTATATTTTCTCTTTTTCTCTGAAGTAACTGAATAAGCCGGAGTTTTCCACCTGTTTTCACAGAGAGCCCCTTGTGGTTTCGTGAATCACGCCGTGTGATAGTTAAAGTCTGTCGCAGACCAGGTGTTTAGATTCGTTGTAGACTCGAGAACTCTGAAAATCTCCGAACTTGGAGTGAACTGCATTTGTGTGTCTAATTTATATACTTAATATTTCATTGTAAATAGATTTCTGTATATATATTGTTTGTAAATAAAATATAAAGTATTCTCATGAACCAGAAAGTGGCTCTCTTCTTGAAGCCGTTATAGGTCTAGTATAGGCCTAGATGGAATATCAGATAAATTCCAGTAATTCAGCCAGAAAAATTCAAAATTCATGACAAAGAGCACCCTGGTACAACAACTTGTTCATCTTTTAAGAAATTTCATTAATAAGTACATTAATTTTGGTTCCACGCGTAATCTGTCCAATACGTATACGGAATCATCTGTTTATATTTCAAAATTATATGCTAAAATATAAGCTTGTTTTCCTTAATGATTTTAAGGACTAATGTTTAAGCTTGGTAATCAGGTATGCTTATACAGCAGTTGAAAAATATTACTTTAGCGAAACCAATTAAAGGTTTCTATTGATCACAAATATTTTAATCATCAACAACAACAAAGACAAATAAATAAGCAAACACTTTACAATGATTAAGAATAGCAAGTCTATTAAAAACTGAGAAGGCTTTTCACATCAGACAAAAGACCCATTTTTAAGTGTAATAGAAAATGTTATGGGATTAAGTCTTTTTTTCTTAAAAAAAAAGTAAACTTATTAAAAAAACTTCAAGTAAACTTATTAAAAAAATACATTTTAAACAATCAAATTTTTTAAAAGATATATGTGTATACAGTTACAAATAATAACCAGTTTTCAAAAGAATCCGCGCTATGTTAGCACGGAAAACACAATTTCTGTGATCTCGGACTAATAGTAGTAGAAAGGATTAATTCAAACTTCAGCAAAGGGGAAAGAGATCTTCCCTATTGTCCTTCGAAACCTTTTTTTATTGATGGTTAAAATTACATTTTGGGGTCTATTGACAAACATCTCATTAAAATTTTCTTCAACAAAAGGTCTAATTATAAAAATGTGTCTTTTTTTTGTTGTTAGCATCTCATCAAGTGCTTTTGGATACAGCCGCGAGGAGCCATCGGAAACTTTTAAGGGGCAATTATCTCGAATACTATAGCAAACCCACGAGTGTTTTTGTATTATACTATAAGCAGTTATAAATATTTCCAAAAACTAATAAGGTTAACGCCTACTACAGTTAGGTAAAATTTGATGTTTTATAATTAAGGCTTACTTCTTTTTAAATTTACTAGCATATATGACATGTAGTCACCTGCTTTAATATATAAAAAGATTTTAATTATCGTTGTTGAAAACGCATGAATGAAAAAAAAAGTTTCTGGTAGTCTAATTCTGAACTTGGTAAAATTAAATGATAAAGACATTCGCATTCTAACAATGCAGTTCTAAATTTCATAATTCATAATAATTCATTTATATTTATTGAATACTATAAGGAACCCCTTTTTGGATTATTTGCAGTTAGAAATGTTTCCAAAAACTAATAAGGCTAACGCCTACTACAGTTAAACAAAAAAAGTTGATGTTGAATAATTAAGGCTTACTTCTTTATAAATTAATAGTAACAATTATAATTATTTAGGCATAAATTGTTTAGTTTCTGCAGTAGAAATTCCACCAAAATTTTCTGATTTCTGACTCGAATTATGAGTGGATTACTGCAATACAGTTCTGTCTCATTATCTAATTGGAAAACAGGTTTAACAAAACCATTTAATAAAAAAGTTTAAATAAGATTTTTACTCACTCATGAAAGGCAGATTTAATAACCATTAAATTTCAATACAAAAATTAAAACTGTATAATTTCATTAATGTGTCGTACTTAAAACATTCCACGAACAGCAATTCTCCAAGCAGCTTTTTGGAATTCTTGTGCGTTTTCGGGTATTAGGCAAATAGACAATTGCACAATTAAGAGCATCTGTACAAAAAAGTGACCACATAGAACAATGGAATATTCTTCTTCATTTTGAATCTTTTTGAGATGACTGTTTTGTGCCCAAAGGAACATCAGATAGAAGAACAAAAAATGCACAAAAAGAAGAACAACACCGATGTTTCATTAAAAACTAAACAAGAAAATGGAACAAAATGTTTACAAAATTCACCAAGAAGGGCTAATAAAGTTAGCTAGCAATTTTCAACGCCAGGGGTTATTCCAATAGAAACTTCTGAATATTCATAAAAAAAAGGGAATTATTCGGCTTTCGCAGTGAAATCTGTAATTAATTTTCAAAGATATTGTTTACCAATTAGCCTTGATATTTAAATGTATTTTGCAGAACTTATTATGTATATTTTTTTCATATGATGTTACCCAATTTAAAGAAACGAAGAGCGAAAAAATAACACTCAAGTCTTTTATGTTGGTGAAAAATTTCATTTAGAGAGGAGTTCTTAACAAAAAAAAAAAAAAAAAAAAATTGAAGAAAGGAGGAGTTCGTTTTAGCATTATTAGGCACAGTTGCTCCATTCCATTCTTTATTGCGTAATTGAATTATCTCCTTAAGTAATCTGGTAATCAGTAATCTATAAATTAAATATTCCTTTGGCCAGCTATTAGCTTAATAAAAGAAAAGTCTGCAAATAAAACTAAACTAATTTTTTTTGTAAAATAGTTTGCATCTAATTAAAAGCAATCAGTAAATAATTAATGATAAAAACATACATAATAATACTTTGAAAGTATAATGAATAAATAATTAATTTTAGTTAATTAATTAATTACATATTTGCTGCGACTAAGCTAATGCAATATCTAATTGAATAGTAAAGACCTCCTGGGGGGGCCCGCCCGGCAAAACTTTACGTAGCCTTTATAATATTATATACTTCATTGACACAGATTTTATTAAAAATTCTTCGAAACAGATTAAAGGAAATAAAACATTGCCCCACATATGAATCTTTAATTCGATAATGAAGGTATTTCTTCAGCGATATGAACAGAAAGTTTTGTTACATAAAAACCTAAAGCAAATTACACTTCAAATTGTTTTTTACAATATAATTATAAAAACATCTTCAGCGTTAATATTCAGTTTTAAGAGAAAAAAATCTTCACCTTTTTTTTTTGTTCCTGAAATTTATATTAAGATGCAAATGTATGTATTATTTTTTTGATGATAAAATCAAACAGAAAAAGGCAAATGTCATTACATTTTTTTTTATGTTGTCCAGTATAAAAAAACTTCTTACTTTTAATCTTAAAATACAACATAAAATATATTATTACATTTTTTTTTGTTACTGAGAATATATACATAAGAAAACCAGTAACACATCTATACATATACAAACCAAAAAAAAAAAAACATTACTTTTCTACGAGCTTTAGCGCTATCTAAATAAAAGAAATATTAGATGCTTTCAAAAAATTTTAGTGCATCTGTCTTTTTTATTATTTATTCTGATACACTTACTTTTTTTCTGTTTTATTTTGCAATGATTTTACGAATAATTATGATTTCCATGAAACACAATTTTTCATAGAAATTGTGCGACAAAATAGGCATGTGTGTATAATTGTTTAAACAA
This sequence comes from Caerostris darwini, assembly GCA_021605075.1. Lineage (NCBI taxonomy): Eukaryota > Metazoa > Arthropoda > Arachnida > Araneae > Araneidae > Caerostris > Caerostris darwini. The sequence continues at coordinate 233,712 of BPLQ01009683.1, read as the reverse complement.
ATTGTAATCATTTAAAAAAAATACAATTTTGTGATTTGCAATGCGTGATATTTGACATGATTCGCTATGAATGAAGTATACTTATAATTATATATTAAATATAGATGGTATGGCATCAAAAAAAAAAGTTCAAAAAAAATGTTTCACCGATTTTCACCAAAAGTCACCGGCTTTCCACTCACAGTGTCACAACTGTTGAACGATTTGGAAGTTATCTTTTACATCTAAAAACCGAAACCATCAAGCACATTGGACACTACAGTTAGTTTAATGTGTAACTCATGCCAAATACGTTGTCATTTCGATTCAAAATATCACTGGCAGCCGAAATCACTTTCTTAATGCCGCTACAGCGCCATCTATTAATACATTTTGGAACGTTTTTGATGCCGTATCCTTTCCCCTTTCTTCAAGTATCTTCAGTTCCAAATTGAACTCATTGTGACGAATGTTTCTTTTTTTTACCACATTTTGAAAGTGGGCTTTGAAATTTAATTATAATCACCCTGTATATAGTTTCATTGAAACTGTGACGCCTTGATTCGTATTGGCAAATATAATTCCAAAATATCCAAAACAATAAATATTAATTATCAAGAACTTATCCTGTTTGCAGGGTAAAAAAAAAATTATAAAATACGTTTACAAGAAGTCAAAGAACAACCAGCTCATTTTATCTCTCAAAAATTTCCAAATCTATTATTAGCAGGCATTCTGGGAAGAAAGTGAAGGCATTCATCTCTGTTGATGCACAAACGAGAAACAAAAACTGGCAGCCATCTTGTAGTGGAGCGACAGAGCTCGTGGGAATCCCGCGTCTGGCACCTTCTGTTGGGCCTAAGCAGGAAGCACTTGATTAATGAAGGGAGACCTCGTCTGTGATTGATTTGTGGAGGAGAAAAAGCGATCCTGCTATCAGTGGATTGTGTAATTAACGGCTCGTCTTGTAATTAATTTGATATCCCGTTGGCGAAAAAAAGAAGCAATTTGAATCGTTAAAGGAAAAGACGTTTCTACTTAAATGCTCAATATTTTGATAAGGTTATCTTCATTGTGGTTCAGTTTTTGAGAAATATTTATAACAGGAGGTGAAGGTTAATAAAAGAAAGAAAACGTTTAGAAAGAGGAGATGTGTGATTTTTATAAGCATAATTGTGACTATTAGATAGAAGGGATGGGAAATATCAAAATATTGTTTTATTATTCTATTTTTTGTTTTAAATATTATTGTTTTTTTATTTAATTTATCACCAGAAGTGCATTTTTGTATAAAATATTTTCTATTGCATTTGTAAATTTTTTCAGTTCAATTAATGTGTAATTGTTAAAAAATAATGTAATTAATATAGATAACTTTTTACACAATATAAATCTTCTGATACAAATAACTTATAATCTGAATTGCTTGATGAAAATATGAAAAAATATAGAATAGCATGTAGAATTGCTAAATTATGAAAAGTAGTAAGTTTTCATTCATAAGTTAAAACAAAAATTTATAATATAGATACCAGTTAAGTGTAATACATTTATACTATCTATGTGTTAATACTATGCGCGTTTGTCTTTATATATAAAACAAAATTTGAACTGTTTAAAAAATAATACTCAGCTAGATAAATATAATAGTTACATATTATTATAACAGGGATAACGATGCTTACTTTAAGTAGCGAAAAACAAAATTCAAGCAGCATCTAAGCAATTTACTCTTTTAACCACCGTTAATCTGATTAACAAAATAACACAATTCCCCTGTCAAATTGGGATAGCTTAATTTAATTCTGAATTTATGGATTGGAACTGATCCCAAATTCCTTGGACCACATTGTAAGAGACATCATGTATTTCACGACCATCAGATTATCATGAACCCTTTTTACTCCAACAGATCACCGGTTATCTAAATGAATCAGATAAATGTTTTTTTTTAGATATCGCCAACAATATCCTCATAATAAAAAGAACAAAAAATCAAAATGAATTTTTTCGTAACACAGAATTTTTAAAATTGTGATATTCACAGCTACCTCTTATTTTAACACAGGAAACTAATTTTTTTTTAAAAAATAGCGGTGCAATTAATTTTTGAATTTTTTTTTGTAAATTTATTAACATTAACATAAATTTCTTAAAATGAACCATATTTGTTATTTACTTTAATTCTCTTACTGCTGGTTAGAAACAGGCTGTACCTTTAGTTTTGATGGCCAATATATTAAAACACTGTGTGAATTTTTTTATATGTATTATAAAAATAAAAATCTCTAGTTTATCTTTAGCACTATATTAACGCCTTGACATCCTTGGCCACACATGTAGACATTTAGTTTTTTATAATTATAATTACTATTATTAATAAAAAGAACAAAGATTTGTTAATAAATTATTTTCTACAGAATATCTCAACAAGAAAATTACAAGTCTTGTGGTTTAGCTGCCCTGATAGTAGTATTTACGGTATATACGGAATATGAGAGTAATAAATAGAGCAAAGTAATATTTCGACTTTCAGTGTCAGCTATTTTATTTACTTCAAGTGGAGTCTATCTATTTATTTAGCGTGGGACCACTATAATCAATTAAAGTGATACCAAGTATTAAGATAGTATACTACCACTCTGTATTTTAAATTTCAATAAATTTTACCGATATCTAAAATTAAATTCTTCCAGTATGCTGTTTTTTAAGGGTATTTTTCAACAGGTCCTGATTGCCAAAGGATATTTTATGCAGCTGATATGCAGATATGAATTGTGAAATCATAACTTTTTTTTGTTATTCGTTTCTTTTTTTTTTTTTAAATGGAGAGTAAACAGAATAATAGAGGTGCGAAAGAATTTGTTTGAATCCTTTTTGCATACAGATAAAAGAATTCTGCAAGAAAAAAGTCGACGAAAGAAAGTGTCGAACTTATTAGATTTATTTTTGGAATGGCACATTTCGTTCTCTTCTGAATGGGGTTCTGGATCTGAAGGCGTTCTCTAAATCTTATGGATGCAAAACACAAAATATAAATAAAAAAAAAACCGTCCTACTATTCAGAAAAGAAAATGTGTAAAATCAAGTTACGAAGAAAGATGTAAATATTTGGTGCGAAGATTCGATGGCGTTGGATAATTGGTTTAAAAAAATATTTCGTTGTGTTCGAAAAATTTTTCTTCAACTTTTCAAAATGGCTGCCGCAGTGACAAAGGTAAAAGGACGCCTAAGTAGAAAGACAAATGCACACAGTGCTGATAATATAGAGTTAAAATATTTTACGAGCATTCACAAATAAAGAAGTAAGGGTGAATTGAAAATAATTTTTTAAGTGAACTAAAATGAATTATTCCTTTTTTTTTTTTTAATTTTTTAATTTTTCAAGCTAGTTCTCTAATTTAACTTTAATTTTTTTTTATTTTAAAAATCTTTCAGTTGATTTTAATTCTATTGATTTTTAAGGGATTTAATTTTTTTTTTAAATGTTAATTTTTACAAGGTAGTTCTCTAATTTAAACTTAGATTTTTTTTTTATTTTAAAATTTTTTAAAACTAAGTTTCTATTTTTTAATGTAATTAGACATTCTTAAAATAAACGATACTTATCATTTGCTCTAATGTTTTTAATGATGAGTGTCAAAATACAGTTTTTACCTTTAGTTTTGATTTCCAGTTTTGACCATTAAAACCTTAGGAGAATTTTTTTTACATATATTATGATCTCTAGTTTATATTTTGTACTATATTAATGTCTTAAAACCCTTGGCCACTTATGTGGACATTTAGTTTCTTATAATTATAATTACTATCATTAATAAAAAGAACAAAAATTTGGTAGTAAACTATTTTCTAAAGAATCTCTCAACAAGAAAAATATAAATCTTGTGGTATGGTTGCCCTGTTAATGGTATTTACAGTGTACAGTTAGGAATATGAAAATAGATTAAAGTAGTATTTTGACTTTCAGTGTTGGCTATTTTATTTACTTAAAGTGAGATCTTTCTATTTACTTAACTTGAGACCCCTATAATTAATTAAAGTGATCCCAAGTATTAAGTTAACCCCACTCTGTATCTTGAATTTCAATAGATTTTACTGATATCTAAAATTAAATTAATTCAGTATGTTGTTTTTTAAGAGTATTTTTCAACAGGTTCTGAGTGCCAAAGGATATTTTATGCAGCCGATATGCAGATATGAATTGTGAAATCATAACTTTTTTTTGTTATTGGTTTCTTTTTTTTCTTAAAAAAAATGGAGAGTAAACAGAATAATAGAGGTGCGAAAGAATTTGTTTGAATTCTTTTTGCATACAGATAAAAGAAGTTCTGCAAGAAAAAAGTCGACGAAAGAAAGTGTCGAACTTATTAGATTTATTTGGAATGGTACATTTCGTTCTCTTCTGAATGGAGTTGTGGATCTGAAGGCGTTCTCTAAATCTTATGGATGCAAAACACAAAATATATATATATAAAAAAAAACGTTCTACTATTCAGAAAAAAAAAATAAAGGAATGTGTAAAATCAAGTTACGAAGAGAGATGTAAATATTTGGTGTGAAGACTCGATGGCGTTGGATAATTGGTTTAAAAAGATGTTTCGTTGTGTTCGAAAAATTTTTCTTCAACTTTTCAAAATGGCTGCCGCAGTGACAAAGGCAAAAGGACGCCTAAGTAGAAAGACAAATGCACACAGTGCTGATAATATAGAGTTAAAATATTTTACCAGCACGTACAAATAAAGAAATAAAGGTAAATTGAAAATAGCCAAGCTAGTTCTCTAATTTAACTTTAATTTTTTTTGTATTTAAAAATTTAAAATTTTGTAATTGATTTTTTGATTTTCAATGAATTTTTATTTATTATTTTATTTATTTATTTTAAATTTTTTTATTTTTACAAGCTAGTTCTCTAATTTAAATTTAATTTTTTTTGTTTTACAAATTTTTTATACTTTTTAATTGATTTTAATTCTATTGATTTTAAATGAAGTTTTTTTTTTTAAGTTCTTAATTTTTACAAGCTAGTCCTCTTTTTATTTTAAAAATTATTTATTTAAAATTTTGTTTATTTAAAATTTTTTTTAACTTTTTACATTGATTTTAATTCTACTATTGATTTTTAATAAATTTAAATACAAAAAAATGCCCTGATAATGGTACATGCTATGTACGGTTAGGAATATGAAAATAGAGTAAAGTAGTATTTTGACTTTCAGTGACAGCTAGTTTATTTACTTAAAGTGGTATCTTTCTGTTTACTTAACGTGGGACCCCTATAATTAATTAAAGTGATCCCAAGTATTAAGATCTGGGATCACTCTGTATTTTAAATTTCAATAGATTCTACTGATATCTAAAAATTAAATTCATTCAGTATGCTGTTTGTAAGAGTATTTTTCAACAGTTACTGATTGCCAAAGATATTTATGCAGCCGATATGCAGATATGAATTTTGAAATCATAATCTTTTTTGTTATTCGTTTTTTTTTCTTTAAAAAATGGGGGAGTAAACAGAATAATAGAGGTGCGAAAGAATTTGTTTGAATCCTTTTTGCATACAGATAAAAGAAGCTCTACAAGAAAAAGTCAACGAAAGTAAGTGTCGAACTTATTAGATTTATTTGGAAAGGTACATTTCATTCCGGTCAGAATGTAGTCTGGATCTGAAGGCGTTTTCTAAATCTTATGGATGCAAAACACAAAATATGAAAAGAAAAAAACGTCCTACTGTTCAGGAAAAAAAAAGGAATGTGTACAATCAAGTTACGAAGAGCGATGTAAATATTTTGTGCGAAGATTCGATGGCGTTGGATAATTGGCTTAAAAAGATGTTTCGTAGTGTTCGAAAATTTTTCCTCAACTTCTCAAAATGGCTGCCGCAGTGACAAAGGCAAAAGGAGGCCTAAGAAAGACAAATGCACACAGACAATTGCACAGAGTAGAAAGACAAATGCACACAGTGCTGATAATATAGAGTTAAAATATTTCACGAGCATGTACAAATAAAGAAGTAAGGGTAAATTGAAAATAATTTTTTAACTAAACTAAATGGAATTTATACTTTATTTTTACCAAACATTTTTAATTTTTCCAAGCTTGTTCTCTAATTTAACTTTAATTTTTTTTTTTTTGTTAAACAATTCTTTCTTATATTTAAATATATATAAATATTAAAAATTTCTTAATATTTAAAAGCTATTTCTCTAATTTAACTTTCAAAATAATAATTTCTTAATTAATAATAATTAAATAAATAAGGGTGAATTGAAAATAATTTTTTAAGTAAACTAAAATGAATTATCACGTTAAAAAATTAATTTTTACAAGCTAGTTTTCTAATTTAACTAAATTTTTTTATTTAATAAATTTTTTAACTCTGTAATTGATTTCAATTCTACTGATTTTTAATGAATTTAAATTTAAAAAAAATTTATTTTTGCAAGTTGGTTTTTTAATTTAACTAGTTTTTTTATTTAAACACTTCTTTAACTGTTTAATTGATTTTAATTCTACTATTGATTTTAAATGAATTTAAATTAAAAAAAAATGAATTTGTATTTTAAAAATAATGAATTTAATTTTTTTAAAAATTTTTTTACAAGCTAGATTTCTAATTTAACTTTATTTTTCTTTTATTTTAGAAATTTTTAAACTTTTTATTTCTATTGATTTTTAATGAATTTTTATTTATTTTTTAATTTCTTAATTTTTACAAGCTAGTTCTCTAATTAAACTTAAATTTTTTTATTTAAAAATTTTTTTTAATCTTTTTAATTGATTTTAATTTTTCTATTGATTATTAATGAATTTAGATTAAAAAAATAATTAGATTTTTAGAAGCTAGTTCTCTAATTTAACTTAAAATTTTTTTAAGCTTTTTAATTGATTTTAATTCTATTGATTTTTAATACATTTTTTTTTTAATTTCTTAATTTTTCCTAGCTAGTTCACTAATTTAACTTTAATTTTCTTATTTTAAAGAAATTTTTTAATTTTTTAATTGATTTTAATTCTATTGATTTATAATGAATTTTCATTTATTTTTTTTTTAAATTCTTAATTTTTACAGGCTAGTTATCTAATTTAACTTTAATGTTTTTATTTTAAAAATTTTTAAAAATTTTTTAATTGATTTTAGTTCTACTACTGATTTTTAATGAATTTAAATTAAAAAAAAAATTAGATTTTTATAAGCTAGTTTTTTAATGTAACTTTAATTTTTTTACATTTTAAAAAGTTTAATCTTTTTATTTGATTTTAATTCTATTGATTTTTAATGAATTTTTATTTTTTTTAAAAATTTCTTAATTTTTACTAGATAGTTATCTAATTTAACTATAATTTTTATTTATTTAAAAAATTTTTTTGAACTTTTAAATTGATTTTAATTCTATTATTGATTTTTAATGAATTTAAATTTAAAAAAAAAATTAATTTTTACAAGATAGTTCTCTAAATTAAATTAAATTTTTTTTTATTTAAAAAATTATCTAACTTTTTAATTGATTTCAATTATATTGATTTTTAATTAATTCTTTGTGTTTCGTTTTTAATTTCTTAATTTTTACGAGCTAGTTCTCTAATTTAACTTTAATTTTTTTTATTTTAAAAAAATGTTCAACTTTTTAATTGATTTTTAATAAATTTTTATTTTTTTTTTAAATAAATTTTTAATTTTTGCAAGCTAGTTAGTTTTCTAATTTAACTTTAATTTTTTTTACTTTAAAAAAATTCTTCAACTTTTTAATTGATTTTGATTCTATTGATTTTCAATGAATTTAAATTTTAACAAAATTTTTAATATTTCAAGCTAGTTCTCTAATTTAACTTTAATTTTTTTATTTTAAAAATTGTTTAACTTTTTAATTGATTTTTAATAATTTTTTTTTTTAAATTTCTTAATTTTTTACAAGTTAGTTCTCTAATTTAACTTTAATTATTTTTATTTAAAAAAAATTGTTTAAGTTTTTAATTAATTTTTAATGAATTTTTATAATTTTTTTTTTAATTTCTTAAATTTTGCAAGCTAGTTCTTTAATTTAACTTTAATTTTTTTTTTATTTAAAACATTCTTAACTTTTTAATTGATTTGAATTCTATATTTTTTGATATTTTTTTATTATTATTTCTTAATTTTTACAATCTAGTTCTCTAACTTAACTTTACTTATTTTTTATTTTAAATTCTTTAAACTTTTTAATTGATTTCTCTGAATAACTTAAATATAGAATAGTGTTTTTAGAGGTTTTGACTTAACCTCTTCAGAAACGATTTTTTATAGTGAAAAAAAAAATGAATTAATTTTTTTGTTTTATTACGATTTATTCATTTTATATTAATAGATATTAAAAAAAAGAGGGAGGAGGACAATAGTAATGCACGAAAAAAAACAACAAAAAAAACATAACTTCCACATTTGTAGCCGCTGAGCATTAAAATTAATTTCTAAGTGAAAAGATTCTAAACACTCTGGGAATAAAGCAAAATTCCGGCCATTCATTATGGAAAGTGGAAAGTGGGATAGTTGATGAAAATAATATATTAAATATATTTTTCTATATTTAATATATTATTTTCATCAACTATCCCACTTTAAGTAAATGCAGGCTATTTTGGCAATGAGTACGCATAAATTAGCGTTAAATAAAACTTCGATATAAATAAGCCTCGATAAAGTTAGCGCTATAGATTGAGAATCACTTTATCTTACGCATTCCATTTTCAATTCTCAAAAATGACTTAAATAATTCTCTTCTTCAGAGCAACACATCTAAGCTCTGACCTTGTACTTTGTTCCACTGCATACTACTGACGCCAAACTCGTTTTCACAATCATTTCGCCTAACTAAGCATTTTTTCATTCTTTAAACACCATTTTATATCTTTCTTTTTTTTATTTTATATATTTTTTTTTATGTTAAACTATTATTGGATCATAATTTTGTACTGAAACAAAGTAGAAGCTAGCGACTGCTTGCGCAGCCGAGGTGCTTCGCACCATACCAAACCAGCAAAGCAACACAGGGTAAAAAAATTTCAAGTCTAAACACCGTAACAATTTTATCAAAACAATTTATCAACCGTAATTATCAATTTATCACCGTATTTATCAATTTTATCAACCATACAAAAAAAACCCATTTTTTTTTCACATCCTGAAGAGTTCCATAAATATCTCTAATTCAACTCAAAATTTAGTGTGAGGTACATTTTTCAAGAGAAGAAAATACTAATAAAAAATGGATGAATAAGTCACAGTACAATTTTATTTACTGTTTCCAAACAAGTTGCTTTTAATGTAGTTAACTCATTTATAATTAATTTAATTATCTTTTTTATAATTACTTAATAATAAATTGTTTTTATCAAGCAATAAAGAGCTTATCTTTATTAACTTATTAATTTTAAAGAACTTTTAGAAAACTAAGCTTATTAATTCATTAATTCAAAAAAATTTAAATATAAGCGAACTCCTTTAAAAAAAAACATTTCTTTTTTTAAATCCTGAAGATTAAAGTACTTGGGTCCTTAAATAACTCTAATTCCACTCAAATTTTAGTGAGTGGTACATTTTCCAAGGGAAGAAAATAAAAAAAATAAAAAATGGAATAAATAACAGTGTACTTTTTTTTTCAATTACTCCAAAATGTCTTTGTAGGAAGAGAATGCCCTGTTTCATAAAAAATAAAAAGATTTGAATTCAATTCATCTTTAATTTTAATATAGTTAACTCATTAATAATTATTTTAATTAAATTTTTCATTAATTACCACTTAATAATAAATGTTTTTTCAACAATAAGCCTAACTTATTAATTTTAAGGACTTTAAAAAAAAAACTAAGCTTATTAATTTATTAATTCCGAAAAGGTTAAATATAAACGAACATTTTTTCCAATCTTCTTCTTAAAAAAACCTTATAACTTAACTTAAGATCTACTGATCGCTCATTTCTTGTACTTTTTCTCTGCCGACAAAATCATTCTCCTTTAAAAAAAATGTGGGGCAATTACTCGAAAAAGTCTTCGTAGGAAGAGAATGCCTTTTTTCATAAAAAATAAAAAGATTTGAATGCAATTCATCTTTAATTTTAATACAGTTAATTCCTTTATAATTAATTTAATTACAATTTTCATTAATTACCACTTAATAATAACTGTTTTTTCAACAATAAGCCTAACTTATCAATTTTAAGGACTTTTAAAAAAAAACTAAGCTTATTAATTTATTAATTCCGAAAAGGCTAAATATACGCGAACTTTTTTTCCAATCTCCTTCAAAAAAAAAACATTTCTTTTTTTTTAAATCCTGAAGATTAAAGTACTCGGATCCTTAAATAACTCTAATTCCACTCAAAATTTAGTGAGTGGTACATTTTCCGAGAGAAGAAATAATAATTAAAAAAAAAAACGGATGAATAAATAACAGTACACTTTTGTTTACTGTTCCCAAGCCCAAGTTAATCTTCGTAAGTTTCAACGAAGATCTACTGATCACTCATTTCTTCTACTTTTTTCTGATGATAAAATCATTCGTCTTCAAAAAAAAATGTAGGGCAATTACTCCAAAAAGTCTTTGTAGGAAGAGAATGCCCTATTTCATAAAAAAAAAATTTAAATGCGCTTCATTTTTAATTTTAATATAGTTAACTCATTTATAACTAATTTAATTACAATTTTCATTAATTATCTCTTAATAATAAATAACTATTTTTATCAAGCAATAAGCTTGGTGGAATTTATTAATTTTAACGGACTTTTAAAAGACTAAACTTATTAATTTATTAATTCGAAAAAGGTTAAATATAAGCGAACATTTTCTGCAAACTTCTTTAAAAAAAAAAAAAAATTTTTTTTTTTTTAAATCCTGAAGATTAAAGTACTCGGATCCTTAAATAACTCTAATTCCACTCAAAATTTAGTGAGTGGTACGTTTTCTAAGAAAAGAAAAAAAAAACTGGATGAATAAATAACAGTACACTTTTGTTTACTGTTCCCAAGCCCAAGTTAATCTTCGTAAGTTTGAACGAAGATCTACTGATCACTCATTTCTTGTACTTTTTCTCTGCCGACAAAATCATTCTCCTTTAAAAAAAAAAAACGCGGTAAGAAGCGATGTAATCCTTTAAAATCCCCCACCGACCTTTGCTTTATTGCAAACTCTACCTCCGAGATTGTTTATTGAGACAAGAACTACATTTTTATTGCGATTTTTTTTCCCCTGTTATTTTTCCCCATCGCAGAAATGTCTTTGTAAAAGTTGGCTTGGGGCTCTTTTAATTTCGATTGCAATGATTCGAAGAAGTATTTGTTTAGAGACAGCACAAAAAGTGATCGAGTTATTGGGATATGTCTTTCTCTGCTTTTTCATTAATTCACATAAAAAAAGCCATTTCTTAAAAGACGTATCCATGTACATTTTTTTTTGTGTATGCTTGTACGTATATACAGGGTTTTTTATGACATGTTTGGTACACGCTTGCATAAATGTCGAAAGAGCGGATATTTGATTTTTAAATTTAGGGAATATTTCTGAAAGTTTGGAATTTTTTTCTGTAATCAGCAAAGAAATCAGTAACCAATTTCAATTTCTAAGTTTTTTTGCAATCGAATCATTTCTCTCCATTAAAAAAATTGGATAGTTTTAACATGTATATATATAAATTATTTTTTTAATTCGCCATAAGGTGTTCGGTTGAAATTATAATATTGCTGTTGTTCTAATGAAGCTGTCAATACAGAGACAGTTAATCTTTTTGCCACAAGCAAGAACTGCACTATTCTTTTAGCACTACCACGGGGGAGCGTGTAGCTAGAAGACGCGATGCTATGCACGCGAGTAACACTACACCCACAACGCTCTATGATGCTATTAGACAGGGACCTACAGTTTAAAATGGATTCCGAACTATTACAAACATCCATGGCACCGACGGGACTCTGTGGTATCGAGTGTCAGAGCGCTACCACTCGGCCATCTGGCCCCATCAGTAACCTGAGTATATAAACGTTAAATTCTGTTGGTCATAAATCCTTTTATTACAAAAAAAATTAGTTTGACTTATTGTTTCAGCTTTCGTTAATATATGAATTGGCCTTGAAGTTATAAAAATATATTTTAACTTGGCAGTTAATTTGATAGCGTATATAATAGATTTAGTGATGAAATAATATGTTGGTCAGATCAACGCACAGGTGCAAATTTTTTTTTTCTTCTAATGTAACTGGAAAATACTTAGTTAGTTGTCTTTTATGACATAAGCAAGGGCTGCGGCGACGTTACTCACTTAGCTCTACGCAGGGGGTGCGTTTAGCTCGAAGATAAGCTAAGGAGGAGGATTAACACTACCCCACGCTGTATCCACACACTTACAGGAATTTTAGATTTGGTTTGTCGGTCTATGCTCATTTTGTGCACGCCTTGGGCTAATTAAACAGCGATCTACAGTTTAACGTTGATACCGAACTATTACTACACCACACCACCTCGCTGTGCCTAGAGCTGAGTTTCGCTTTTACAGTTTGGGAATGATGCGAGAGAGAAATCGGACTGGGTTCTGTGACACTCTACGGTTATATGAGGCCCAGACCTACGTCTTAAATTCGATTCCAAACCGCTACAAACATCCATGGCACAGCCGGGACTCGAACCGGAAACCTGTGTACCGATAGCCAGAGTATTAGCCACTCGGTCATTCAGGCCCTCAAGACTCACTTTCATCAATAAAATGCATTATTGATGAAAAGCAAAATTGTTTTTTTATTTGCTATACGACACCTTTGGTCTCTTGTAAATTCAGCAATTGTGTTTGTTCTCTTCAGTCCTTGGTATATTGGTTGCTTACAACGTGAAGTTACAGAATGTCTTATTTTAATGAAGAAAAAGTCAAGGGTTACCCTTTAAATTAATGTTCAGTTTTTTTTTTTCATACCAATTGTAAAATTATATAAATTTTTGCTAATTAACTAAATCATTCGGACAACATTTTGAAAGGAACTTCCATTGTCTCCTTTGCCGCCTTCATCGTAATTAGAGGAGACAATAAAAAAAATTCACCCAATTTCATTACTGCTCTTTCTAGGAAACCATTGAACGCCATTGTGAAAGATTAGACACGAAGCTTTCGAAAAGTTTTATTCCATAAAAACAATTGTAACTGAAGGAGGAATATAAAAAGGGCACCGAGTATTGTATTCCACATTCGAATGTGATAGAAAAAAAAAGACTATTTTCAATTGAACTTTTAACAAATTTAATTTCATGTTTCATTCATAATTGCACTTCATTTTATGTCTACATTTTGGAGAAAATTAGGTTATTTCTATAACCCTATATTGATTATTTCGATAGAAATTTCTCTTAGGAGTTATTTACAGAAAAGTCGTGATTAATATTAATCAACTTTCACTATTTTAAATGGAGCCTCCATGGGCTAAATAGCTCCAAAAGAATACATTAATCAACATACTCTCAGAGTATGAACATGGATCATCAAGAATTTATGAACGTCCTGTACTTATGACGAATTATCTGAATAAAGTAACTGATTTCATCAATAAAATAAAATTTTTTATCAATATTCTAATTGATTAGGAAGAAAAGACAACCTATTTGGCTTGAGTTGCCCATTAAACCAACTGTATTGTTCAATGGAATTGATTGTTTCGTTTTTTTGATGGAAAAAGTGACTTTCAAGTTATTGAACAGTTGCACTGTTAGTGGAAAGCCCATCCACCATGACAAGGCCATACCACATTGGATGGGAAAAATCGGTGTAACTTTTTTTTGATGCCATACAATTTCTCCCTCCTTCAAGTATCTTTAGTTCAAATTTGAATTCATTATGGCTAGAGGTTCCTTTTTATAGCCTTTTGAAAGTGGTAATTTAAACCTTATCCCCTTTTATAGTGCAATAATTAATAGTTGTGATGGTATTAAACTGAATTTTTTTATGAAATGATTTTTTATTGAAATTTCTGTTAAGAAAATTGTTCGGAGTAACATATACAACATTATCAAGCGACAACATTCCTTAAAATCAGTAAATACATACGCTGAACAAGACATCTGAACTGGTGGTAGATCTTTGCATGTTCTTTATTTGATCGGAAAACGCCACTGTCAGTGTCAAGGGTGCCAGTGTGTTTGAAGGGGGCTTAATCGAATCCACCAGACGGCAGAGCGTTTTGTTAATAACACATCAGTTTGTCTGCTATGATGGGGAAAAAAATCCAGAAATTCTTTTTTTGTTGGTGTCGTTTTATTCATAGTGAATGTCTTTGTATCTTTATAGTATGTCCATCTTTCCTATACCTTTGTCAAACTACAACCTTCAAAATTTAACACTCGATTTTATTTAATCAAATCTTTTTACTTTTTCTTCTAATATTTTCTTATATTTCTTATACGAGTTGTTCAAAAAAATTATTAAAAACATGGTCATTCTATTTTCTTTTTCCCTCTCTTTTTCTCTCTATAATGCTTGATATATTTTTTTACAATCTTTTGTTTAGTAGTTTTATATTTAAATCTTTCCTTTAATATGTGGATCCCTATATGTAAAGTTGGCCTCCGCAAATAATAAAATTAAGCTAATTAATTGCATTAATCTAATCCAACCTTCAAGATTTAACAATTGATTTTATTTAATCAATCTTTTTAGATTTTCTTCTTATATTTCTAATACGGGTAGTTAAAAATTATTAAAAGCATGTTCGTTCTGCCTTCTTTTTTTCTCTACGTCTCTCAACGCTTGATATTTTTTTACAATCTTTTGTTTAGTAGTTTTATATTTAAATATTTTCTTTAACATGTGGATACCTGTATGGAAAACTAAGACCACAAAAATAATAAAATTATACTAGTTAATCGCATTAATCTAATGCACCAAGATAATGCAACCTTTAAAATTTAACAATCAATTTTATTTAATCAATCTTTTTAGCTTTTCTTCTTACATTGTATTCTTATATTTCTTATAGGGGTTGTTCAAAACAATTATTAAAACACCTTCATTCTATTTTCTTTTTTTCTCTGTGACTCTCAATGCTTGATATTTATTTGAAATCTTTTAGTTGTTTGTTTAATTTTATACTTAAATCTTTTCTTTAATATGTGGATCCCTATATGTAAAGCTAAGACCTCCAAAAATAGTAAAATTGAGCTAATTAATAGCATTAAAGTCTAAAAGACACAAAATATAAGAAAATCCAAATAACTTCATTATTATTAAACGACTTAATGTCCATAAGACGACATACTTATATACAATGAATGTTCAAAGGATTTCTAATGAAAGGAATGAAGAATTTCCTTTTAATCATGAAATATTTCCCAATAGTATTCCTCAATATTTTCTTATAAAGAAAAATTCCATCTATATTAACAAAATAAAGGTTGATCAGCTCTAGATGAGAAAAGCAATTGAATTTTTTTTTGTTGTTTGCTACTAAAGGTTTTTTATGAAGCTTATTGATACTTTTCGACACTTTGAGTGCTTTGTGATGGTAGATAATAATCTGAAAGATCAGAAATTTTTTTTTTTTTTTGTTGGTTGGATGGTTTTTTAAGATTTGAGTTCGACAAAAATGCTGCTGTTCAGGTTTATAGATATATTATTCCATAATATGGTGGATTTGTGAATGCACACATGTTGTCTAAATCACATATATGAAACTGAGCAAAAAAAGTAGTTGAATAATTTAAAATCTTCCCTCGGCATCTTGAGGAATTTTTTTGTATATAAAGCAAGATATTTCATTATATACAGCTCTTTCATAAACTTCAAAACCACGAAAATAAAAATATATATATTTTTTAATTCTTAATTTTTTAATTCAGAAAAAATTATTTTAAAGTATAGCATTACATTGTGATAATGCATTAATAAATATAATTGCAATATCCATGTTTTGTTATTCCTTTTATAAAATATCTTTGTTTTGTGATAAGTTATTTTAAAACTACACTAAAGTTTAACTATTTATAGAAAATGCTACTACGCCTACTACCAGCTTTTTAAAATAGCATTCAAAGGAGACAATGATCAACCCAGGACTACCATCACACTTGCAGATGCTAACGCAGTTGCCAAAAGCCAACTCATTCCTCATAACTTTAAGAAGCCACTAATCACGGACTTCAACTGCCCTAGGAAGCTGACATCAGTTATTAGCAGACTCAGAACTAATCATTACAGAGGGATGAAGATTCTCCCAGACAAGGCAATACATCCCCTGCAGAAATTGTCCCAACGCTTTCCTAACACCTAAGCACATTCTAGAGTGCCCAGCACTCACTCCCCATGTTTTGCAATTGGGTATGGTACCAATCGAGGCCAACTTAAGAGAAGCCCTGTATAGTGAAGCGGCGCCATTGCTTGCGGCCGCTATCGAGAAGACTTTTGACTTGATCTAACATTGATAATTATATTTTAAATCCATGGACACGATAACAACAACAACAACAACAAAGGAGACTTCTTTTTGTAGAAAATATTATCAAATCGTAAAACAATACTTTACAAGAGAAATATTAGACAATTCTAATCCCTGATGCTATCCACAAGCTTTGTTGTATTGGATAACAAGTAAATGAAATTAGTAAATTAAAAAGAAATTCACTAAAATTGTGTTTATATGAATACTTTCAATACATTCAAAGAATAAAATATAAAGTGATAAATATGAAATTTTTAATAGTAATCACTTATATACTGTTTTTCTACAGCTGAAATAAATTTTATGACATCGATTAAGGATAAAAAAAATACATCTTTTTACATCCCTAGCATTTCTCTTTAGTTTGGCAGATTCAGGCTCACGAAAAAGATTTCACAACGATCTAACTAATATTTTTTTTTTCTCCGATTTCAAATCTCGAATAAAAGTTTTATTGTTAACGAGACATAATTGGTTTTTCTGCAGGTTTTGAAGTTCACCAAACTGAAATCCTTTGTGACGTCTCTTCTGCAAAAAAAAAAAGAAGATTTGGACGAACCCTGCTAAATCGAATGAAAACATTTTCCGAAAAAGAAAAAGTAGAAACAAAGAAAAAAAGTATGAAGTAAAATGGAAATTATTGTGCGTCTTTTGTGCCTCGTTATATGTAGAGAAAAACCGACATTCCCCTAACCTGATGGAGCCAATTAGGCTTCGATTCGCAAGAAACTTTAATGATTCTGTCTAAGACGTCATTTCAAAAGACATACGTTGCGTCATGCAGTGGATTAACGCAGAGTAAATAGAGTTTTAGCCGAAAATGAATCCAAATATATTTTAAATTTTGGTAAAAAATGTTTGATGAATCGTTTAAATTTTTTCATGGCCATTTAAATTTTTATAATTCCTTTTTTATTTTATATGCTATTTAAAATCTTTTATTAAATTTAACGACGAAGAATTTATAGAATAATAATTATGATATAAATTAAATGATGTTTTTTTTTTTAATTTTTAGATGAAGCAATATGTGATACATTTCAAAGTAAACAACATTTTTTTCTAAGCAAATACATTTTTGTCTTGGTTAATCACTGTAATAAATTTTTGTCTTCGTATAGTATGTTACAATTTTTCTCAAATTATAGGAAGTTAGTGTGGGCCTGATGTCCGAGTATCTAGCGCTTTGGCTCTCGGTACCACAGGTTTCGAGTTCGAGTCCCGGCGGTACTATAGATGTTTGTCGTGGTTCGGAATCCACTTTAAACCGTAGGTCCCAGCCTAATTACATCGCAGAGCGTTGTGGTCGGTAGTGTTATTCGTATCTGTAGCATATCTTCCAACTACACGTGCCTCCTGGGTAGTGCTCTATGAGTAATAGCGGTGCAGCCTTTGCTTATGACATAAAGGTCAACTGTCTCTCCATTGCCAGCTGCATTATAAGAATATAATAGTAGCAAGTAATTAAAATGAATTCGCTGAGATTCTGTTTACATTCATACTCTTAATATATTCAAAGAATAAAATATAAAGTAAAGTAATAAATATGAAATTTGCTAATGTTAAAGATTCCTGCACTGTATTCCTATTGCTGAAATAAGTTTTATACGATATTAATTAAAGATAAAAAAAATCTTTTTATATCTTTCGTATTATCTGAGAACATTTTTCTTTAGTTTGGCAGATTTGGATTCACGAAAAAAGATTTCACGACGATCTATCTAATATTTTTTTTGTCCCAATTTCAAATCTCGAATAAAAGTTTTATTGTTAACGAGACATAATTGGTTTTTCTGCGCGGTTTGAAGTTCACCAAACTCAAATCCTTTGTGATGTCTCTTCTCCAAAAAGAAGATTTGGACGGACCATGCGAAATCGAATGAAAATATTTTCCGAAAAAGAAAAGGTAAAAAAAAAAAAAAAAGAAGTAAAATGGAAATTATTGTGTCTCATTATATGTGGGGAAAAACCGACAGTCCCCTAACCTGATTGAGCCAATTAGGCTTCGATTCGCAAGAAACTTTAATGATTCTGTCTTAGACGTCATTTTAAAAGGCATACGTTGCGTCATGCAGTGAATTAACGAAAAGTAAATAGAGTTTTAGGTAAAAATGAATCCAAATAGATTTTAAAATTTGGAACTTTTGGGAAACATAAAGGTTTGATAAAGACAATTTTAAATTTTTTCACACCATTTAAATTTTTGTTCTTTTTTTTCAATTTCTACTATTAGTTCACACTCCCCCTATATATATATTGTTCAAATTTTCAATCGTTCATAAAATACTTTTTATTCATACACTCAAGTTCAAATTCAGTTTTTAAAACTTGTAGTCGATGACACTTGTGGTTAATGCAATTTTTTCAAATATTAATTTATTAATTAAATTTAATTAATTAATTTTAGTTTTATATGAGAGAAAAACATAACTCTTATATAAGATATTTAGTAGGAAATGAAGTTAGGAATACATACCGTCAATGGCGAAAGTGTAGATCGCTGGAAAAAA
>BPLQ01009683.1:199214-214382 GCA_021605075.1 Caerostris darwini | reverse complement strand
TTTTTTCATTCTGGGTTGTAGTTTGAGTCAAGGAGGGAACAAAATGGAAAATGAAACAACTAAATAAAGGAGTGAGAGAGAGAGAAAGTGTGTGAGAAAGAGAGAGAATTTTTCTAAAATTCAAGGAAAATTACTTTAAAAAAATGAATGAAAATTATTTATAAAGGACTTTCTGCAATAGAGTGAGAAAAGGTAGGAATTGACTTAGCATTTTTTTTTTATATCACTTGTTTTTATTTTATATGCTATTTTAAATTCATTTATTAATTCATTATTCATATGAATTTATCTTTAATGATGAACAATTTATGGAACAATAATTTTCAGATTATTTAAATGACAGAATTTTTTTTTTAATTTTGAAATAAACCAATACGTGATACATTTCAAAGTCATTTTTTTTCTTGGTAATCAACACTTCGCCAATTTATAGTATGTCACAATTTTTCTCAATTTATATTAAATTAATGATGGGCCTGATGACCGAGTGGCTGGCGCTCGGTAACACATGTTTCGGGTTCGAGTCCCGGCGGTACCATGGAAGTTTGTAGTGGTTCGGAATCCACTGTAAGCCGTAGGTCCCGGTCTAATGGGATCGTAGAGAGTTGTGGGGGCAATGTTACTCGTGTCCGCAGCATATTTTCAAGCTAATCGTGCTCCCTAGGTAGTGCAACATGAGTAACAACGATGCAGAACTGGCATATGGCATAAAGGTTAACTCTCTCCTTATTGCCAGCTGCATTATAACAACAGAATAGAAGCAGATAGTTAAAATTAATTCGCTGAAATTCTGTTTACATGAATGCTTTTAATACATTCAAGGAATAAAATATAAAGTAGTGATAAATATGAAATTTTTTAATGGTAAACATTTATATAACGTTTTCCTATAACTGAAATAAGCTTTATAAGATATTGATTAAAGATAAAAAAAAAAGAAGATCTTTTTATATCTTTCGTAATATCTGATAACGTTTCTCTTTAGTTTGGCAGATTCGGATTCACGAAAAAGATTTCACGACGATCTATCTAATATTTTTTTTCTTTTAAATTTCAAATCTCGAATAAAAGTTTTATTGTTAACGAGACATAATTGGTTTTTCTGCGGGTTTTGAAGTTCTCCAAACTCAAATCCTTTGTGACGTCTCTTCTCCAAAAAGAAGATTTGGACGAACCATGCTAAATCGAACGAAAACATTTTCCGAAAAAGAAAAAGGGGAAAAAAAAGTATGAAGTAAAATGGAAATTATTGTGCGTCTTTTGTGCCTCATTATATGTAGGGAAAAACCGACAGTCCCCTAACCTGATTGAGGCAATTAGGCTTCGATTCGCAAGAAACTTTAATGATTCTGTCTAAAAGGCATACGTTGCATCATGCAGTGGATTAACGCAAAGTAAATACAGTTTTAGACAAAAATGAATCCAAATATATTTTATATTTTGTGTACTTTTGTGGAAAAAAAAGGTTCGATAAAGACAATTTAAAAATTTTCACGCTATTTAAATTTTTTTTGCTTCTTTTTTTATTTTATGTGCTATTTTAAAATCTTTTAATAAATTTAAGGATGAAAATTTTTTTTTCTAATGCAGCTGGTAAACACTTAGATAGTTGTCTTTGATGCTTTAAAGCAAGCGCCGCATCGACGTTGCTCACTTAGCACTACCCAGGAGGTGTGTGTAGCTTGAATATAAGGAGTAACAATACCCCGTCAACGCTCAAGAAACATGTTAGACCGAGGCCTACGGTATTAAAGTGGATTCCGAACCACTACAAACATCCATGGCACCTCCGGGACTGGAACCTGAAACTTGTGGTACCGAACACCAAAGCGATGACGAACAATTTATGGAATAATAATTTTTAAATTAATTAAATGATAGACTTCTTTTTTTCAAATAAAGCAATATGTGATATATATGTGCCTTGATAATCAACACTTCACCTATTTACAGTATGTTACAATTCTTTCTCATATATGAAATTAATGGTAGGTTTGAGGGCCGAGTGGTTAGCACTATAGCGCTCAGTACCACAGGTTTTTCGGGTTCGAGTCCCGGCGTTGCCATGGATGTTTGTAATGGTTCGGAATCCCCTTTAAGCTGTAGGTACCGGTCTAATAGGATAGTAGAGTGTTGTGGGCGGTAGTGTTACTCGCGTCTGTAGCATTTCTTCCAGCTACACGTGCCCCTTGGGTAGTGCTAAATGAGTAACAGCGGTACAGCCCTTGCTTATGGCATAAAGATTAACTGTCTTTGTATTGCCAGCTGCATTAGAAAAACAACATATTACTTTTCATAAATTTGAATAATTTCTCTTTCTGTACTTCTACTGCAATCCGCCGATTTTAATTTAAATTGGACAACTGCTTTTAGGTGAGACAAGTTTTGTGCTTTCAATTACATATTCATCTATAAAAATAAATAAGAAAAACAGTTCTGTAACTATTCCATGGTTTGTTAGATATCTAGATATTCCTGCAAAATTTCTTTGTCAGATATCTCTAGGAATATCTTACTTAAACAAAATATTTTCTAATACTAACAATACAAGAAAAGAAACTAACAAGAAATAAAAAACTATACAATTCTAAACAAGAAACATTTTGTTTTCTAAGACAAATATTTAATACAAATTTAATTATTCTTCAATGGTCCTCTTAGCAATTTCGATTAAAATTTTTGTTGTTGACACAACTTCTTGTTTATGTCTTGGCACTATCTTAATTTTCTCTTAAATAACCTTTTGAATGTATTTTCCATTGAAATTCATAATGAGACCGTTGTAGAAACACTCAGATCCATGGTCCCATGAAATTTAAAATTCCCTTTCTTTTAAAAAGCCTTTTGTTCTTAGTTCAATAACTGAAACTGAACCATCTTTTGAAGCTTTAATTTCTACCATCAACAAAGTTACATGCAGAAATATTCATTTCCGTTTAGAGAAGTTTCTTGTTGACTTTGGGTGTACTTTTATTTCAAATCATTTAGAGAACTTACAATTAAATATTGTTCTCACTTTTAAATTAAAGTTGAAAAGTCCTCAGTTTCCGACGATTCTGGTGTATGTCTTTTAAATAAGTATATTTTTCATCTACATAATTAGGAAAACGACTTCGGCAACTGTTAAATGTTATTCCAGAGAACAAAAAGGCTGTTTTGAATTACAAAAACCTAATTTGCATTAGAAAGCAAGGCAAGATCATTCTGTTTTGGTGTTTTACCATTTAATGAATGTCAATATTTTTCATTCAGAAAGCAATGATAACCATTAGCATTATTATTGTCAATCGCGAATGAGTATTTTATTTTTGTTATAGATATATGAATTATATTTACGTGTGTTATTTATTTTACAAGTAGGCTCTTTGACCATTTTTAATCTTTATAAGCAATTTTATTTTGCAATATATTTTTGTATCATTTATTGAATAATAATTTTGAGATGCATTCTTTATGTAGATTCAGTTATTTAGTTTATATATGTGTAAAGATTTCGAAGTTTCTGTTGTTGAGCTTATATGTGTAAAGATTTTGTGAGTAAAATAAGTAAATTTTAGCATGCAAAGTAGATTTATCAATATTGACTATGAAAACAAAATAATAAATTGTCACTTTATCTGATGGCTCGCTGCTTGGTAGTTGTCATTTACTGAGGGACTTTTATTTAAATCTTTTTTTTTTCTTGTTTAATAATAACTATGCTCATTTATTTATGTATTAATTATTATTTTTTTAATTCGTTTTTTATAGAAATATATAGAATATAGTAGAAATATATTATATATTACTTCATTTAATAAATTTCAAAATTATTATTCCATAAATATTCTTCCTTAAATTTAATAAAAGATTTAAAAATAGCATTTAAAATAAAAAGGAATTATAAAAATTTAAACGCTGTGAAAGAATTTAAAATTGTCTTTATTGAATATCTTTTTCCCAAACTTTAAAATATATTTGGATTCATTTTTTCCTAAAACTATATTTACTTTTGCGTTAATCCACTGCACGACGCAACGTATGCCTTTTAAAATGACGTCTAAGACAGAATCATTAAAGTTTCTTGCGAATCGAAGCCTAATTGGCTCAATCAGGTTAGGGGACTGTCGGTTTTTCTCCACATATAATGAGGCACAAAAGACGCACAATAATTTCCATTTTACTTCATACTTTTTTTCTTTTTTTTTCTTTTTCGGAAAATGTTTTCTTTCGATTTAGCATGGTTCGTCCAAATCTTCTTTTTAGAGAAGAGACGTCACAAAGGATTTCAGTTTGGTGAACTTCAAAATCCGCAGAAAAACCAATTATGTCTCGTTAACAATAAAACTTTTATTCGAGATTTGAAATTGGGGAGAAAAATATTAGATAGATCGTTGTGAAATCTTTCTCGTGAATCCGAATCTGCCAAACTAAAAGAGAAATGTTCTCAGATAATACGAAAGGTATAAAAAAGATTTTTTTTTAAATCTTTAATCAATATCGTATAAAAACTTATTTCAGCTATAGGAACATAGTATATAAATCATTATTAATAAAAAAATTCATATTTATCACTTCAATTTATATTTTATTATGTTTTTTTATTGATGTTGTTATTCTAATGCAGCTGACAATACAGAGACTGTTAATCTTTATGCCATAAGCAAGGGCTACACCGCTGTTACTCATTTAGCACTACCTAGGGGGGCACGTATAGCTTTAAAATATGCTAGGAACGAGAGTAGCATTACCTCCACAACGCTGTACGATCCTATTGGACCGGGACCTACGGTTTAAAGTGGATTCCGAACCACTGCAATCATCCAAGACACCGTCGGGACTGGAACCCAAAACACGTGGTACCTGACGCCAGAGGGCCAGCCATCAGACCCCTATGAAAAATAATATGAGAAATTCAAGAGGAAAAACCATCATGAGAAACTCGGCATGGCTTCATTTAACGTCCGAAATCATTTTACCCGAAGTAAATGTATTAAATCATAAAGTTAACAAATGGTGCCTTGTTGCCAAATTGTCTCCAATACTGTGGTGAATTGGTCTCTCATCAGACCTTTAGTGTGCTCTACGGGGAGCAGATCTGGTAACCTACTTGGCCAAGAAAGTGTTTGACGGTCAAGACGACATTCCATCGCAAGGATTGTATCATGAGGGTTAGGGCATTATCTTTTATAAAGAAGTAATAAGTGCAGTAATAGTAAAATAGTAATCTTAAATACTATTGAAGTAGTAAGTGCATAGTCCTAATCTTAAGTAGTAATCTTAAAAAATAGTAAAGTAGTAAGTGCAAAATGAACTGTGAACTTTTCTACAATAGCATTTACCAGAAGATTCTGAGAATGTATGAAGTCACAGAATATTCACTTTTATAGGAAGAAAGTTTCCTTTTTTGGACCGAAAATTATACATTATTCACTTTAGAATGTAAATTATTGCCAAATTAAATTTTATAGCAATCCCGTTATTTTTAGGACCGCAACTTTTTTTTTACGTTAATGTATAATAATCATTTTAAAAGTTATGAACAACCATAAAATAAAGCTGTTTTATTTTAAGTGGAGAAAAACGCGTACATATTCTTTTTATATAACTTTTATAAGATTAAACTGATTATTTAATTAAACTAATGCTTTAATGTTGTTCGTGATAGGAAATAGTTAAATAAAGCAAAGCTGTAATTAAGTTACTCAATAATTATAATTACTTAAACTTTATTTCTTAAAATATATTAATCAAATAAAAATATCCCTTTTATTCAAAAATAGTGCAAATGGTAATTTTGTTAATTAAATATTTATTGCTTTCATTTTCGCCACTGATTAAGAAATTATTTTGATTTATATCGCATAAGGCCAAAGCGAAGTGATAAATATAGTATTAATTATTACTAAATTACAATAATCTTCTATATTAGTTTAATCATGAATATAAATTGATGTCATAACTATCAAGTCTATGTGTATACGTTTTTTTTTTCAATATCAATCATATTATTAATTGCAAATTTCAAAGAATTTAATTTACAGTGCAAGCTATTTCTTGAAGATTCCAAACACAATTTATTCTGACCTTGTTTCACAAACATAATTATTATTATTTTTTTACAATATTTCTTTTTAAAGCGTATCGAAATTTTAAAAAAAAATTGGGACTAACAAAATACACAAAAGATCGAAATAAACACCGTTTTAGAAGAAAGAATTACCGCTAATTACCCTCCAATTGCTAATTAAAAGTTATTAAATTCGTTCCCTAATTATTGACATCTGAAGCTTGATTACTTTTGAGAAAAAAAATATCGCTAATTCCGGGCGGAGTTATTAAGTTATTTGAAATGGTAATTAAGAAACACAGAACCACGAAAATTAGACAATTGCCCGCGAAAGTCTAAGTGTCCGGTTGATTAGAATTAATGATACCCTACGGAAAGCCATAAATGACTGGTTCAGTTACAGTTGCAGCATAATTTATTCTTGTTTTTTTTGTTAATTCTTTGGTGAGTCGTAAAAAGGTTGCATTTTTGTAACGTAATTTTTTGTTATACTTCGTTAGTTGTTTTTCTTTCTCCTGCTATTAAATAATAATTAATCATATTTTATAATATTCAGGTAGAAATAAAAGAAATATTAACTATTTTTTTGTTAAATAATAATTTTTAGATTTAGAAGTCTATTTTATCATAAGTTTATTATATATATCATAGTAAACATGTTCTTGGAAAAACATTTTCTAGGATTTATTTTTGATTATTCCTTTAATACAAAAACTTGTATTGCTTTAATTGAAGAATGTATAAAAATAAGGCTAGAGCTCTGCGCTCGGTACCACAGGTTTCAGGTTCGAATACCGGCGGTTTCATGATGTTTGTAGTGATTCAAAATCCACTTCAAACCGAAGATCTCGGTCTAATAAGATCGCAGAGCGTTGGGAGGAGGTAGTGTTACTCGCATCCGTAGCATATCTTCAGGCTACAAGTGCCCCTGGGTAGTGCTAAATGAGTAACGGCGGTGCAGCCCTTGCTTATGGCATAAAGATTAACTGTCTCTGTATTGCACAGCTGCATTAGAACAACAACAACAATATCAAACGCATGATTCTATTTCGCTATTGGCAATGTATTAATAAAACATTCAACAGAATTTTTTTAAATAATGTTCGATATATCGTCAAATGCATGATTCATTCATTTTTTTGTCAATAAGGAATAAAAATTATTATAAACAATTAACAAACGAAATTTAAATTATAAATTAAATAAATTTTATAATAAAAAATCTTTGGCATCACTTGAAGACGGTATCAGTGATTATCACTTTTAATATTATTTTACAGGATAGGGCTGTCAGCCCTACTCCCAACGCTCTACAGTCTTATTAGACCGGGACCTACTGTTTAAAGGGAATTCCGAACCACTTAGTATAGATCATCTATACTCTGTGGCTCTCGGGGCCACAGAGTATATGTTTGAAATGATTTATCATTAATAGCTACAGGTTTGAATAATGTTATCATGTCTTATAATTATCCTTTAAAAAACAGGGAAATTTCATTATAACCAGATATAATGAAACGCTTCATAATTGTTCTCCAAAGATCTCCGTGGCTAACTCTCTGGCCTTTGGTATCCCAGGCTTCAGGTTCGAATCCTGGTGGTGGCATGGATGTTTGTGAGTGGTTCGGAATCCACGTTAAACTGTAGGTCCCGGTCTCATTAACCCATAGTGTGCAAAAATGACCGCAGAACAACTAACCAAACCACAGATCTTCTTGGTAGTTGAGGTTATTTTTTAATTTCAGTTCTAAATAGGTAATATTTCTGTTTTCAACACGTCGGTTGCGTTGTACTTTCATTCGAGGGAGAATTTCGAAGCCTACTGATCATTTCTTCTGAACGCCATAGGGGGCGCTCTTGCAGTGCTTAGGAGAAATCAGTGATAGATTTCTGTATATTGACCACTTCAAATAGGTGTTTATTATTTGATTGGTAGTTATTATAATTAATTATAGTTTACGTTGTATATTTGTTTTGATGTGTTGTTAAAATATTTTCAATTTTATAATAATGCGTTATTTATACACTGTACTATTATCAAGTTCAGAATTTTTTGCAAAGTTGACGGTCGAGTTTTATGCTAATGTAAAATGTCTATTTTCGAGAGGAATTTAAAGAAATTACACATCGCTAAAATGTTCTACGTTAATAACTTTGAGTTTGTTATTTTGAGTAAAAATAATTTTATTTGCTTGAATCTTACAACTTAATATTTTTTTCCGAACGTACAGCAATTAGAAATTTTTCACAAGGTTAAAATGTTATACTTAACAATCTACTAAATCGAATAATAAACTTTATCCTCTAAAAAAAAGAATCCATGAATCTAAGTCACAACTTTCATGGCGCCTAAATAAACTTATCTAACAGAAACTGTTATCAATGTCGATGTAAATTATTTTCTGTGCAAGTTTAATAAAAATAAGAATTTAAATAAACTACTTTTTAAGATGTTCTTCGTGCAATATTACAAAGTTCTTGTTTACAGAGAACAGTAATTGAAATTCATTTCCGATTCTGCTGACACCAGTGCTCGAGGCGTGGAATTTCAACCTGATTACATCGATGTAGCAAACTGTGTTTATTTCCCTCATTTTCAATTTGAGTTGATAGCAAAAGATTTTTATTTTTTTTTTCAGTTCATCCAAATATTATGTATTCTTTGAACATCGATACTGGGCAAAGAAGCAAATAAGTTAAGCTGAATTTTAGTAAGCAAATATCGTTTCTATTTCAAATATTTTTACGAATATCTATATTGATTTGTTTATATCATCCAATAATACATGTTTTTTTGTATACTTTATAAAGCCGTTATTCATTTTTATCAAATAGCTCATTTAAATTGTATATTTGTATCCTAGTGTATATTTACATCAAAGTGCATGTCTGCAAAATGTATATTTGCATCAAAGTGTATGTCTGCAACATGTATATTTGCATCAAAGTCTATGCCTACAAAATGTATATTTGTAGTGTATATTTGCATTAAAGTCTATGTCTACAAAATGTATATTTGTAGTGTATATTTGCATCAAAGTCTATGTCTACAAAATGTATATTTGTAGTGTATATTTGCATCTAACTCTATGTCTGCAAAATGTAGATTTACATTAGAATGCATAATGTGTATTTGTATCCTAGTATATATTTGCATCAAAGTCTATGTCTGTAAAATTTATATTTATATTTTTTTTTCTAATGCAGCTGGCAAACACAGACAGCTTGGTCTTTGGATGCCTTAAGGCAAGTGCTGCACAGACGTACTCACTTTGCATTACCCAGGGGGCGCGTGTCACTTGAAGATAAGCCACGGACGCGGAGTAATAATGCCCCCGCAACACTCTACGATCTTATAAGACCGGGACCTACGGTTTAAAGTGGATTCCGAACCACTACAAACAACCATGGCACCGCCGGGACTCGAACCCGAAATCTGTAGTACCGAGCGCCAGAGCGCTAGCCACTCGGCCATTCAGGCCCTAATTTATATTTACATTAGAATGCATAATATATATTCGCATTCTAAAATTTATATTTGCATTCATAAATGTATATTTACATTTATAAATGTATATTTATATTCATAAATGTATATTTACATTCATAAATGTATATTTGCATTCATAAATGTATATTTACATTCATAAATGTATATTTACATTCATAAATGTATATTTGCTTCAAAGTGTATAAATAAAACATAAAACAATATTTCTTTCATTAAAAAAATCCCCTCTACAGAGATTAACATTATAAATGCTCGCGATATCTACTTGAAGTTTTTAACTTTAATTTGCAACTCGAGGAATTATGTTAGAATGATTAGCAACAAAACTTTCACGCTTGCAATAGTTTTTATTTTATTATTCTAGAATTTCAATTCTTTTAAAAGTTGCAAAAAGAGATTTTTACAATACAGAATGTAAAGAAAATAATAATAAAAAAAAATCTCCATTTCACCAACACAGTTGCGGTTAGAGGTTAGAAGCTTTCTCCCCTTCATAAAAAGTCTCTACTGTTCGGGAACTTTCGTTTACATCTAGCTAAACTTCTATTTACACTTGTAAAAGATCTCTTAGTTGTGCAATTTGCCTCCGCTAGATGCCCATCCGAGTGTGAGATTTTCTCTGAATGGGTGAAAATCGAGAGAAAAAAGGATTCTGCGAAGAAATAAAAGACAGATTACAGGTAACCATTATACTTAATAAACAGTAACATTGCAGAATTTAATATTTAACTTGATTTTATCTGAGTGTTTTTGCAAAAGAGTAAACCTAAAGTTGACCTCTGTTCACACCATGTATATATATAAATATATATGCATATACAAGGTGATTATTATTAAAGTCCATTTTCAAATTACTGTAAGAAAAGAACCTACCCTCCCAATGAGTTAAATTTGAACTGAAAATAGTTGAAGAAGGGGTAAACGGTATGACATGAAAAACGTTCCATCGACTTTTCCCATCCAATTTGGTATGACCTTTCCGTGGTGGATGAGCTTTACACTCACAGTATCACAAGTGTTGAAGGACTTGGAAATTTTTTCCGTCAAAAAAACCGAAACTATCAAGCACATTGAACACTACAGTTGGTTTAATGTGCAACTTACGACAAATACATTGTCATTTCGATACATAATATTACTGGCAGCCGAATTCACTTTCTTTATACCGCTTACAGCGCTATTAATACACTTTGGAACGTTTTTTGATGGCGAACCATTTATCCCTTCTTCAAGTATCTTCAGTTCAAATTTGAACTCATTGTGACGAGTGGATCTTTTTTTTCTGCGAGATTTTTCTGCCAACGTAACTATGTGCAGAACTATTCATTTCATACCATTCATTTACAGGATAAGATAACAATATAGGATAGGAAAAATATAGGATAAAATAATTTTTACAAAAAATATACAAAGAATATTTTTTTATTTTTGGCATTTGTTTGTAGGTTTATGTTGTTCATAGATTTCAATTATACTAAGCATCTTTACATGAGAACATTATTAATAAATAGCAAAATTATGAATGCGATATTACAAATTTTTCACTTTGAGCAATATGTTTCTTTTACTAATTGAATACCATCGGATGACATCAGACCATTGGAGATTAACTGCAATACAAATCATGCTGTTGTTCCTTTTTAAATCAATATTTCGGTATCATGTTCACAACATATCACTTGAATTGATATATTCATCTATAAAACATTTCGTGTATGTCCACATTTTTGTGAGAGCAAACAATATATGTTTCAATAGAAATTCTTCACACAAATTATTACATTTACAAAGAAAAAAATACCTAAACTGGCAATTTTTTCTTGATCCAAATCAAATGAATTTGTATGTAAAATATGAGACCTTTTTGTTAAAAAATCTACTTTAGGGTCAATAAAGGCATAATTTATAAAAGAAAATGAAAGACTCGTCTGTCAAAGAAAAGGGAAAAATTGTGTTCATAGTTGCTTTTTACATTCCACTACATGTTTACTTTTTACATTCCACTTCTTAATTTAAAAATAAACAGAATAAAAATAATTTTGCTAATTATTAATGAATTATTTGATATAATTAATTGAAGTTGCAGAAGAAACAAACTAAAAAATTATTATTATTATTATTATTATTATTATTTGGTTTTAAAAATAAAGTAAATACGAATAGTTTCGAATTACATATTTTTTATTTTTAGAAACGAATTTGAAACTCATATAAAATATTTTACCTTTCTGGCACATGTCTTTAAATAGAATTCTTTATAAGTATTTTTGATACAAAAAAAGCATTTCTATTATTTTCTTTTAGATTCTTATATTTTAAATATAATATTTCCAACATGAGTAATAAACTGAGAATGAATTACAGAAAGAATTAAAGTCATTCAGTCTAAAAAAAGGTTTTCCCATTTAATCCAATGTTAAGGCATCCAGTCAATGTCTCCGAAAAGGAAGATCTTTTTGTTGATGGCGCTATCTGATAGCTGTCAATGCAAAAATATTTTCTTTTGTGCATTCTTTTCTGCTTCTCTATAAATCGATTGTTATTGCTAGTATTACTACTTTCTTTGGGATATTCAGGAATTTCATTAACTTTATAGAAAGATTGACAGAAAATTGAAAAAATAGGAATTCCGAAATGAGGATATCAGACATACTTTTTTTCCATCCCCAATATTAATAATTCTGTTTTGAATGATCTAAGCAACTATGACTACGACATTTCTGATTTCAAAAATTGCAAAAGACCTCACGCTATTTTGCATAATATTCATTATCGTTTCAATATCCTCCTTTACGAATTATCATGCGGTTTTTGATTCTATTGTTTATTTTTTTTTTATTACCTTCTTAAAAATCATAATAATATAAAAAAAAATTATATATGCATAGTTCTTTTTATTAATTAAATAAATAAAAATAGTTAATAAATTAATTTTTTTTAACAAATTAATAATATATATATATCTTACTCTTTTTCTATCTAATGAATGGGTTTGAAGCTTAAGAAACTTCTCTCATTCACAAAGCAGGAGATAGAGGTTGCTAGGCAACCAAGGTTCTCCGTCAATCTGGCAAATCGCAAAAAATCGCACAAAAAAAAAAAAAAAATGAAATGATAGCATGTTTTATGCTGAAAGTAAAATAAATCTCTCTTGTTTTGAAAACTATTTAAATAAAAAAATTGTAATAGTTTTAGTATGATATTTTTAATATGATTTTTAATTATTTTATGATATTTTTAATATGAGTTTTAGTATGATTTATTTTTGCTTTAACTCATATTTTCCAATAATTCATTTGTATTGTACTGCATTGGACAAAAGTGATTATTAATATCACATTAGCAGATTTTGATATATATCATTATAAGGTCTGTACCAAATATTTAGAACCAATGATAAACAGAAACAAAAAGTTTATTTTCACCAATTACACCACCACGAGCGATGTATCAATATGGCGTTAGGTTTGAACTGGTTTGGTTTGTGGCTCTACAGTCATCTTGTGCACATGAGAGTTAAACAGACCGAACCTACAGTTTAAAGTGAATTCCGAACCACTCACAAACATCCCTTTCACCACCAGGATTCGAATCTGAAGCCTGTGGTACCAAAGGCCAGAGCGCTCTAGCCAATTAGTCATCAGGTAGCATATGACGTTAGGAACGGAGAATTAATCTGGAAAACAAGATAGCAATTATCGAGAGGTTTAGTTTGTTGCTTTATGGCCATCTTGTGCACACGAGGGCTAAACAGACCGGGATTCCGAACCACTCACAAACATTCATACCACCGCCAGGATTCGAACTTGAAGCTTGTGATTTATCGAGAGATAGAGAGAGAGTATAATTATTGTTTTGAATGCCGTGTATGATTTATGCATCTAAATAATAAAGAGTAGTTCATTAATAAATGGCCACTGAGGGCAAAAATGTACCATATATTTGTACAAAAAAAGTAAATAAAAGAATTGGATATTATTTTTCTTTGACTGAATGTTACTCCTTGCCTCGCAGTTTAATATTTTTTTTTTCAAATATGGGTTAAATTATTATAATTCGGTTTATTATAATTTTTTTAATAAAAGGGGTTAAATATTTTTTTTCAAAATGGGTTAATAATATTAATTATAATTATTAAAATGGGAAAAATTATAATAAGATGACAAAAGAAATAAATGCTTCCAATTTTAAAATATGAAATATAATTTTTAAAGTTTCATGCTTAATAGGTGAATTTTTTTCTTTTTTTTATTGTTTTTTTTATACAATATAAGATAGGAAAATGGGATCTTATATAATTCAACTTTTTAATGCGTGATAGGAGTGAATAATGAACAGGATGTTTATAATTCAAGTTCCGCTTTGAAAATGCTATGAAAAAAGAACCACT
This sequence comes from Caerostris darwini, assembly GCA_021605075.1. Lineage (NCBI taxonomy): Eukaryota > Metazoa > Arthropoda > Arachnida > Araneae > Araneidae > Caerostris > Caerostris darwini. The sequence goes on along the minus strand of BPLQ01009683.1, from coordinate 200,432 downwards.
CGTTACAATGAGTTCAAATTTGAACTAAAGATACTTGAAGAAGGGGGAAACGGTACGGCATCAAAAAGCAGTTTTACCGATTTTTCCCACCCAATTTGGTATGGCCTTGCCGTGGAGGATGGGCTTTCCACTAACAGTGTCACGACTTGGAAGTAATTTTTTCCGTCAAGACACCGAAACAATCTAGCACATTAAACAATACAGTTGGATTAACGTGCAACTCATGCCAAATACGTTGCAAATTCGATTCAAAATATCTCTGGCAGCTGAATTCCCTTTCATTATGCCGCTTACAGCGCCATGTATTAATACACTTTGGAACAATATTTTGATGCCATACCGTTTCCCCCTTCTTCAAGTATCTTCAGTTTAAATTTGAACTCATTGTGAAGAGTGGTTCTTTTTTTCACTGCATTTTGAAAGTGGGACTTTAATTATAATCACCCTGTAAGATAAGAATGAATAATTTGCATTTAATATTTCAAATTAATTACGCCGTATTCTAAAATTCTCGGTGTTATCACAGAGAAATATAATAAAGACAATAAAACATTTTCTTAATGATATTAAAAAATAATATGATAATTTTATTAAAAAATCCGTGTTAAATGGTGCAAGACGAACTGAAATTTCCAGAAAAAAGTATTTAACCTTATTCTGAATTACTTAATTACTGAATTATTAAAAATATTCAACATGTTGAAGTAAAATTATTAATATTTCATAAGAATAGTTAAGAATAATTCATTAATATCCAACTGAATAAAGCGTTAAATGAAATATCCCTTTCTAAAAATGATCAGATTAAAAGAATTCAACTTTGTTGGAGTAAAATTGATAATATTTCATAGGAATAATTAAATATAATTCATTAAGAAAAATTAAGAATAATTCATTAATATCCAACAGAATAAAGCGTTAAATAAAATATCCCTTTCTAAAAATGATCAGATTCAATTTGTTGGAGTAAAATTAATAATATTTGATAAGAATAATTCATTCAGAATAATTAAGAATGATTCATTAAATGAAATATCCCTTTCCAAAAATGGTCAGATTAAAAGTATTCAACTTTTTGAAGTAAAATTAATGATATTTCATAGTATAATTAAGAATAATTCATTAAGAAAATTTAATTAAGAATAATTCATTAATATCCAACCAAATAAAGTGTTAAATGAAATATCCCTTTCTAAAAATGATCAGATTAAAAGTATT
>BPLQ01009683.1:107911-199204 GCA_021605075.1 Caerostris darwini | reverse complement strand
AATATCCCTTTCTAAAAATGATCAGATTAAAAGTATTCAACTTGTTGAAGTAAAATTATATCCACACTGATAATTCATTAATATTTAACTAAATAAAGTATTAAATGAAATATCCCTTTCTAATTTACCTGCTTTTACAGTACAGCTTGTAAGCAAACTGGAAGCAGCTTAAAATGAAAATGGAGAATTTCACAGGATCGTTTTGGACCCAATTTCCATTTAATCTGGGTATGCCTAATTGGAACAGATAATTCCGAAATTCTGGAATGCATTTCTGGTATGATAGCGCTTCACTGGGCATTCGCTGTTGGAATTTGCACTTAATATGTTAACTGTCAAAAATATTGATGTGGAATGGGAATTTGTGGATTAACAATTAAATATGTATTACAGAATAATTTTATTTTTTGGTCTTTTTTATTGGTCTGTATACATTTCTATCGCATTTTAACATGAAACGTGTATTTGATTAGACCAGGGGTGGCCAACCTAAATGATCTTTCGGGCCACTTTGAAAATGCATCCTAACTCCACTGGCTGAATATAAAATTATATATCCCCCTATTAAATAAATCTTAATAAATAATTTTGTTTGTTATTTATAGGGAAAACATTAAATTAATAATTTAATATTAAATAAATCTAATTAATAGATAAATGAACAAAAGTTATTAATAATATTAAAAAATAATTAAGATTCATCGAGCTGCAGATAATTGGGCCTGTCATATGTTGCGAATTATCACCCATTTGGCGCCAGCAAATAGTCGCCAAATAAAAACGACACCTAAATTTCAATTTGGCTATTGCAATAAGTACAGACAGAACGACGTTGTCAGTTCTGGCAACTATTAAAAATTTTTCACGAAGTCCAATACGTAATTAGAAAATTAGGTAAAAATTTAGAATTCTGTACACTTTGTGCCAAATGCATTGCCAGGATGCCAAGTAAGCATAGTAATGAATGCATCGGGTAGTTTTCACGGTAAAAGGATATTACGCCAAAATCCTTCACTGGGATGCCAAATCGCCAAATTGTTTATTTGGCGATTTTCGCAGATTTTAAAATGTTTTTTAGCATTGTTTGTTTCGCTAAACATTGCTAGTACACTAATATTAGTAGCCAAACAGCTATTACGTCACTCCGAAAAGGGCTTTTAAGCCAAAGTTTACTGCTTTAACGCCAAATATTATCACTATTCTGTCAAAATTTTAATCCTTGAAATGCTTTATCGCCAACATTTGTCGCTAACCCTCCGAACTTTTTCACTAAGCGAATTTTGTTTTACGCCAAAAGTTATTGCTTCATTGACAAATTTTTATCAATAAAAAATTTTATTACTTGAATACTTTTGAGCGAAATGCTATCGCTTTTACACCAAAATTTAGCGCTATTTTGCCAAAATTTTAATTAGCCAATTTAAATCGTTTTTTCGCAGAATTTTACCACTATTATGGCAAAAAATTTTATATTCTGTATCATATACTGTAAACATACGCTATAGAACTATATCAGAATAATCAATAATTTATCGGCATAAATATTTAAAAAATATATATATTTATGTTCTTTATTTACAATAACTAAAACATTTTGTAAATAACTGTTAAAGTAGAAATAAATAGTCATTATATAGTTCGGAAAAAGAAGATAATTGTCTAGAGTACTGTAACCCTAAAGAAATTGGCGGAACATTGGCGAAATATTCCAATTTGCAAGATTCGCGACTTCCTTAAGGGTACAGTATTCTAGATTTCAACCGAAAATTCATTTTTTTCAGCATTCATTTTATAGCAGCATTGCTTAGTTTACAGTTGTTTAATAATTGTTTTCATGTGATGCTGATGCTGAGAAATTGATGTCATGTTTTTGATTCAAGGTCAGACTCATCATGATAGAAGAGTTACCATTGCTTCAAGAAGATTGAAATTTCGTATCACTGCAGTCAAAAACAGAACTTTTATTAGGGAGGCATTTGAAGATACTCTTCACTCACTTAAACCCAACTGAGTCGCTTTCCGGCACATAATTTAATCATACTTATTTCTGGCACAAACATGACTTGACATGACTTTGAGATTTAGATTCGCGTTCGCTGCTTTATCTCAATTTATCCAACTACTCTTGAGAAGAAACCAGAAAGAAGAAATAAGGAAAGATAATACAAATAAAAACAGATCTTCAGAAAATCAGTGGACTTTGACTGATTCCAAAAGTATTAAGGAAGTAGCACCGAAATGTGGTGTCGAGCAGAACTTCTAACTAAGGTTAGAAGTTCTAAACATTGTATTTAATCTATATCTAACTTTTTTGTATTATTTAGCTCTGTTCAGAACTAAATATTACAAAAAGGTTAGTAAACAACACACACACACACACAAAACCGATAGATGTCAACTCAATAGATGTTAATCCAAATCTATTGAGTCTGACTTTAGAAGTATAAACTCTTGTGTTTATATATATATATATATTTATAAACAACTGAAAAAAAAAAACCGAAACAATAAAAAATATAAGAAAAAATCTTATTCAGAAAGTTTTCACTATAAAATATATTAAAAAAAGAAAGAAAACAATTTATCAATAATTTTCTTAATGTAGGAAAAGCATTCAATAAAACATTTTTTGCAGCAGGAAAAAAATGCATATTATATATTATTGTTCTGCGTTTTACAAACTCAAATTGTGTTGCCAAACATATATTCCAAACTTCGCATGGCTTCCAGATTATCGAAATTTTAAAATTTAAATATCGATGACAATATTCAGTATTCATTTCCATTTCTACGCACATTCTGTGTTGAAAGGAAACGTAATTACTTTGTCAAACCGACTCAAGCAGCAAGTCGGTCAGCAAGTCTGTTTGTACAACCGTTATTAACAGAACAGTGGTCGTTGCTCATCAATACTAATTCAGTTAGAGGCAGGAAAGGCTCTCTTATGGTTGGTCGGCCACTATGATCCATACTGGAAACATCGTGAGAGCCTTATTAAGATGGTCTGGATTTTGGTCATTACCGAGGAAAGGTTTGGTTTAGGAATAATGTGATTTGCTCTCAAAGTTGTCCTAAGTTTTGGATTCCAGTCCAGTCTTAAAAGGGTTGGAAAATTATTTGATTGTTGAAATTTCGCTAAAACGATTATTGGGGGATATCTAGATTTTAAAGAATATTGATAAATACAGTTTAAATGTTATACAATTACAAAATAAGTTATGCATTGAAATATATATATGTATAACGGATAAAAATATACTTCAAAAAATATTTCTCTTCGATATTTAGCTTAAATGATTCTATAATTTATTATATAAAATAATCCCTTTTGATGAATTTCATTAATGGCGGTTTTAACTTTATTTAAGACTTTTAAGAGAACAAGAAATTATTTTTTTAAATGTAAATAATAATCTTTTCATATATTTTGAAGTATGATGAATGTTGTTGGCATTGGATCAGTTGTCTAGAGGTTAGTGCATTAAGATTCCAAATTCGGGAAGTCTGTGTTCTTAAATTTTTAAAATTGGGAAATGAAGTGAAGTTTGGAATAAATGTTTGGAAACAGCATTCTAATCTGTAAAATTGACAATCTAACAAAACTGAGACTTTTCATGTTTGTGTTTTATTCCAATGCCCTAAATATGGCGTACAAAGAGAAAAGCTAAAACAGGATTTTGGATATAAAGTCCCATCCTGTTCTTGGTTATTTGATATGAGCGACGAACCTTATTGCAAAACTATATAACTCATTAATTGTCTACACAAAAACTGCGTAGGTTTTTTTTGTGTGTGTACTAACATCTTTGTCTTGTTTAGTGACAGAAGTTCTGCACGACACCACATTTTTTAATACTTTTGGAATCAGTTAAAGCCCACTGATTATCTGAAGATCTGTTTTTATTTCTTTTTTTTTTCTGATTTCTTCTCAAGAGTAATTGAATAAACTGAGATAAAACAGTTAACGCGATCATAAATCTCAAAGTCAAGTCAAGCAAGAGTTATAAAATTAGTCCTTTTTGAGAATTAAAATAAGAATAAAAAATAAATAACTGTTGGAATTTAGTATACAACTTGTTGATTTTACATGAATAAATTCCAAAATAATCATATATGTAAATACTAAAAATCATATATATAACAGAGTATGAATTTTAGACAGAGAAAAAAAGATAAACTACACACAAATAATTACTTCATGGGCTCTATTATAACGTACGCGATGACATGATATAAGGTTCTGTTGTTAATTAAAACATTGAAGTCATCCAAAAATTTGAAAGTAAGATTTTAGGAATGATCATTAAAGCATCCTAGTTTTTTAGAAACAGGGATATCATGAGCGTGATCTCTCTAATATATCTAACTCTCTCAAAACTTCAAAAGAAATCTCCCATAGATGTCCAAAACACTGGTTAAAAATCTTTATGTCTACGACATCGGTTTTCCAGTTTTTAATTGATCACTAAGTCTTAAATATCTTTAATATGATTAGTCACCTTCATAATTTCTTGTTCACTTTCATCATTTGTCCCCTTCATCACCTTTCATCACCTTCATCACCCCTCCTATCTTCAGCCTGATTTGTCGCCTTCAATTGTCACCTTCATCACCTATTTTTTTATTGTCATCCCCTCACTTCGCTGGAGCATATTTGTATGTTTTATGTGTTCAATATATCTTGTTCTTCCTTCCTTATATCCTTCAATATATCCTGTTCTAGTCAGCACTATTGCAATTTTTTTTATTAAAAGAAGATTTTATTTAAATGATTATTTTTTCTTTTTAATTAATTTTATCTTCTTTATTTTCTCCTCAACTTATTTTTAACTTAATTTAGTGGAAATGTTTTTGGTAATTTTTGGTTTATCTCTTTTATGTATTACGAAATATTCTCCTATCTACAAGCATTTATCTAATGTTCCTTTAGACCAGAGATGGGCAAACTACAGCCCGCGGGCCAACTCCGGCCCCCCGGAAGATTCTATCCGGCCCGAGGATAGAATTTTAATTTGCCGATCCGATGCGAATATATATTTATATATTATTTATCCATCTCCTTTTCTACTTTATTAAATATTTTTTTCTTCCTTTTTTACAAAGGACTGATGATCTTTTTACTTTCTCTATTTTTGTTCTGTTGTTGTTGTTGTTTCTTATCCCACTTGGCTGGCCAAACCCACAAGCCCATATGGACTCATGATTGAAAGGGAAGGAAGCAGCTTCTGTTGTGATGGAGCACCCGTAGGTAGAAGCCTGACTTTTGCTCCGTGACGCTCTTACAGTCATAGAAGACCGGGACCTACGGCTTAAAGTGGATTCCGAACCACTACAAACATCCATGGCACTGCCGGGATTCGAACCCGAAACCTGTGACACCGAGCGCCAGAGCGCTAGACACTCGGCCATTCAGGTCCCAAATTTGCCAACGGCACGCAGTGTTCCCAGGTGGTCACCCACCAAAGTACTGACCGCGCCCAATGATGCTTAACTTCGGTGATCTAACGAGAACCGGTATATTCAGCATGGTACGGCCGTTGGCTATTTTTGTTCTACAAAACATAAATCGACTTTTAAACTAAATCTTAATCCGTTTGTTGGGCAGCTAGCTAAGAACGACTTGTCTCATTTCCCGAGGTTAAATTCAAGACCCTCAGTAAATGAAGAGAAGAATTATGAAGATGGTTTGTAAACACTACATTTTGAGTTCGAACGCAGAGTACAAGATTTCAGTGCCTTCAAATAGAATTGAATATTTCTACCATGCCTTTCAACGTAAATTGTAAAGCAGTGAGATCAGATTTGCAGGTAGAATGAATTGAGTTGCAATCTAACAATCATCTCAAGCAGTTGCTTCTAAATATGCCAAAGTTACAGTTTTACAAATCATTATCGCAAGTAAGTTTCCAAAATTTAATATCTCACGCCCAGAAAATCAGTTATATTTTTGCTTCATTTTATATATGTGAACAAGTGTTTTCAACTATGAACCTTAAAAAGAATTATTTCAGAAGTAGCATTGAGCAGATGAGCATTTAGCCTCGATCCTTAGAATCAGTACATCTCACTTCGAACATCAATATAAGGAAATTTTAAAAATGAAATCGCAACTTTATTCCTCTCATTAACATATTTAAATTGTAATACTTGTATTGTAATATTGTTTTTAAAATTTTAGAAAAATTTATCTTGCCCCGCCACACAATTTTTGTTTTTCGATTTTTGGCCCGCGACCGAAAACGTTTGCCCATCCCTGCTTTAGACAGAAGCACATTGGTTGCTGCACCAGTCTCACACTTCATCATTTAATGAGTCTTATCGCCTGGGTGGAAGAAGTTGGATTCCTCCATGTTATTGGAATACATTACTAGATTCTTTTTGGCATGTATCAAGCCGTCTAGCGAGCATAGATTCATGTCCTGAATGTGTGCATTTCTGGATAAGTTATCTTCAGAATGTTAAAATAATTTGTCTTTTACAAATTTAAAACTGATTTTTGGACAACTTGTTTCACTCCCTATTTTTGTGTGTATTCTGCGCATGTATTTTTTCTATTTTGGTCTGTATCTACAGTTTTTACAGCTCTCCTTATGTCTGTGCATGCCTAAGGATTTTCACTTTCTCCGTGGCAACTGATGCGCCATTTTATTATTTAAATCAATTCTCTTTTAAGTTTTTATTTTTTGTTATTTGTTTTAGGTGTATTTCTCAGTAGGATTATGAACCACATGAAAATACATGCTTGGTAAATGATATATAAATTAACAAACTCATTGTATTCCTGAAAATTGATTATTTTCGGCGTTTTATTTAAATGCTTGATTGTTTAAACGTTTCGCTTGCTGCTGAGTATTACTTTTATTTGTTTGTGTACTGGTCTCTTTGATACAGAAATTAGTTATTGTACCTTGTCAGGCTCATTGAAAAATACCCCACAACTACTTCCCAACAGCAAATGCGAAGTTGACTTATAAACGGAACGTATAGAGCAATACTGTTCTTCAAATCTGCGAAAACTCAAAAAAGCTGGAAATCTAAATTATTAAACACGAGAAGAGCATGTCTTCCTTTCCTTGCAAGTGAATCTGCTGCTTCGTTACCTTTGATATCCACTGCTTGGCTTCAGTTCTTAAATATTTCATATCCTCCTTAATTTCATTTTACAATTATTGGGGTTTCAGTGTGACGATTTAAAGAGACAGCTTATATGGAGGGTCTTGAATCTACGAATATTACCACTTTAGATTATTTACTCTGATTTTGAAATTATTTAATATTAATTATATTATGTAGATTATACATTTTTAATGCAGTTCTTGATTAAAAAAATCCACCTGAATAATGATAATTCTAATAAATGACGAAATATAAAACTTTTCTTTTTAACTCAGCTTTCTCTACGATTGAGACATCCTTTATCGTTTATTTAGTTCTTACATGAAGATAAAAAGAAATATTCAAATTCGCTTTGAATTTACGAGAGTATGTTTTTTTAAGTACTAAAACCCTTGACATTCGTTTTCAATTTCTCTAATTATAGATAGGAATATCCAAAAAAAGTAAAATAATAATGGGCAATTATTATTGACATTTTCTGTTTCATTACAGAGGAAAATGACATTTAGAAGAAAAACGGAAATGAGTGGCTTCCAAAAAGGGCTTCATTGCCCTCAATTAAAAGAGGATTGGATTCCGCAAGAGTTTTAAGATTCTCTAATTCCGAGAGATTTGAAATCTGCTGTCAAATTCAGACTATTTAAATCCAAAATACTTTGACCTTGAAAGAGTTTTAATCTTTAAACAAATAGGATGAACGAACTCTTACACTCATTATAAATTTCTGGTTAGTACCAAAAAAACCATACTTCGTTAAAAACGAATTATTTTATTATTTTTTCCGAAAGTTTCCCTAAAAGTAAGTTTATCTATTAAGGATGAACTCGTGACAGCTGATTCGTTATATTCCTGGTTGCCTTATTTCTTTGGATTAAGAAATTCGCCTGAGACTGTACGAACTCATTTTTCGTTTGTTAATTTACATTTATTATATTAATGAGCCCAATTTAAGAATATTTCATTTATTTACTCACTGAAATGTGTCATTATTTTCTTCTTCAGTGGTACGCAGCTTGATGCCCAATTAGCTAGCGCTTTGCCCTTTGGTACCACAGGTTTCGGGTTCGAGCCCCAGTGGTGCCATAAAAATATAACATACTTCTCCTGTCTCGAAATCTGCCATTCGACAGATGGCCTTAGCCCATCACGGGGCTATTGAGCCACTGATGATGAAGATGAGTTTTGGAATTAATGTGAATTTGTTTCATAATCCTTCTGTTACGTGTTTATCAAAAACCCTTGGACTAGTTTTCAATTATTAATTGATTACTTGAACATAAAGATGGTTTTCAACACTGTGAACTTACTCAGCAACATGATTTCTCCAATACCATGAATTGACATCTTATTATTCCATTTTTTTATTACTAACTTTTGATAGTGTTATCATCATCATCATCATCATCATTGACGCCAACAGCCCCATGGTGGACCAAGGCCGTCTGCCTACTAGCAGATTTCGAGACAGGAGATATTATCATTTTACGGAGTAGGTTTGTCAGCTCAACGATCTACGATCATATTAGACTGGAACCTACGGTTTTAAAAGGATTCCGAAACACTACAAGCATCCATGGAACTGCTGGGACTCGAACCCGAAACCTGTGGCATCGAGTGCTAGTCACTCGTTTATCAGGCCCTTTTAAAATATAGGTACGATTAATTAAATTTCATTGATGTGACCGATATATTTTAAATTTTTCATTTCAAAAGTTGTCAACACAATTTTTACATTCATTTGGATTGAAAAAATATTCAAAAGATCAAAACAAACTGCCGTACTAAAATAGTAAAGACTTTGCCTTCATATTTTATTTAAAAAATAATTAAAAATTTAATATAATTTTTTTTCTCTTTTTAATGTGATAAATTTATGGATAACTTAACATGTGATACATCAGAATAGTTTCGTTTCTGCGTCTCCATAAACGAATAGCTGTGATCTCCCCAGGAAACCCGTCTGCTATCGATTTATGTAAAGGACTTCCTTGATGTAGATAAATCTGTCTATTTATTGACTGAAAATATGCACCCCACCAGTATCTCATAAAGATTCATTGCACTGTTTGTAGCCCACTGTGTCTTTAAAAATCCTGGATTACATAGGGGGATACTCGGGGAAGATTCCATGAAGATCCGCTATTTGTAAGAAGATAATGTTGACAACATGTACCGAAACTCTCCAAGCACAAATTACTGACAACGAAAGTCTATTTTTAGATGTATATTTTTAACATGGAACATTTGTGCTTACCATTTGAACAACTGTTCGTGTTCATTCATATAAAGTTAATTAAAAACAAGTAATATAAAAAAAAATTTTTTTAAGGTAATTCCTAATTTTTTTTTTTTGACTATACTGCAGAAAGTCCTTTGTAAATAAAGTTGATTCCTTTTTTTAAGTTAGAAAAATTTCTCTCTCTCACATGCATACTTTCCATCTCTCTTATTAATTTATTCGCATGTTTCATTTTCCATTTTGTTCCCTCCTTGAATCAGACTAGAACCCAGATTGAAAAAAAGAACCTGAAAAAGTTTTTTTCCAGCAATCTACGCGCTTCAGTACTGACGGTATTTATTCCTAAATTTATATCCTGCTAAATATCTTATAGAAGAGAAATTTTTTTCTCCCCTATAAAACTAAAATTAATTAATTAAATGTAATGAATGAATTAAATATCTGAAAATACTGCGTTAACATCCAGTGTCCTCCACTACAAGTTCAAAAAAATGTATTTGAACTTGAGTGGATGAATAAAAAGTATTTTATGAACGATTGAAAATTTGAACAAGATATATATAGGGAGAGTGTGAGCTAATAGAAGGAATTGAATGAAACAAGTCTCAAGGAGACAGAATTTCACAATAATTTGTGAGTTTTACAAGATTCGATATTTTGAAAATGCTGCATTATTTTTTTTCCAATGCTTCGTAATAAAAGTTTTATAAAACTTCTTAATTAAATCTCAAACTGTCTATTTGAGACATTGTGGACACAAAACAATCCCAGAAACACGTTGTAAGGAATATATTCAATCTACTTATTGAAAATTGTCAAAATAAATGTAAACTTACTAATCATGGCCACCTAATTTTAAAAATTAGCCAACTTCAATGCGAGTATATTGCAGATTAGACCTGTATATGTCCTTTAAAATAAAGCATGTGTCAACTAATTACCCTGTTTTTCCAAATATTTTAAGTTTTTTAAAGCTAAAGAACGTAAAGACCAGCGGTGGCCAACCCGCGGCCCGCCTTGAATATTTTTCCGGCCCGTGAGATTGATCACATTTTTACACAATATATTTATTTTATAATGACCAAAGTAGTGAAAACCAATGCATTAAAAAAATACATTATCTGTATGTATCGTATTAAAAAAATTGGCTGTCGAAATTATGAGAAAAAATGAACTTTAATTTTAAAGTAATATTCTTACGAATATAGCACAGATATTGCCTGTTTCATTTATGAGTTTCGCAGAATAATTAAATTATCTTCTGCTAACTCTTCGCTTTTGGTTCAACTTACACCTAACAATTGTTTTTTTTTTCTAAAATGAAATTGACCAAACACAAAACGCGCTCAAATACCCAAACACGTTCAAATATCTAAATTGAGATTTGCAAAATCTAAGTGAGAGAGTGGAAATACAAATACCGCACTAGCAAAATAAATATTTTTTAATGGTTTCACTTATTTTATTTCCTTAATATTTATATATTTTTATATTGCATTTTTAGTGGTATATATTTATTGACAATGCGCATTTAACAGCATTATTATTATTATATTATCCATGTTTACATGTAAGAATAATAGTAAACACAATAATAATAATTCATTGTGTTGCAATTTTTCCTCCAAAAAATGTCTATGGTGGGTCTAAATCTAATATGACAATATATAAATTTATATGAGGGCCGTGGAGTTAGGATGCATTTCGAAAGTGGTCCGCAAGATCATTTGGGTTGGCCACCCCTATTTTAAAGCTTAGAAGGAAAAATTTAGAATCAGATTTTTTATACATTGTGAAGCATTATCAACAAGAATATTTTGTTTAAATACTTTTTGTTTATTATTATATGTATATATAATATTCAAACTTATTTCAAAGGTAATCATTAAAGATAGGCATCCAACAAAATTTTTGATACTAAAGATGAACAAAGATAGGAATAACGCAGCATATTTGGAAGCCTGTTCTGTCAGCACACACGATTCATTACGTCATCACCATGGAATTTTTATTTTCCTCCCTCTCCCCCCTAAAAAAAATTCAAGCAAAGATAACAGATTAGGCCATCCCCTATATCTTTTCCTGTTCCCCCCCAGGGAGAAGACAGACCTAAAAATATCCAATTTTCCCTTACTTTCAGCAGCAAAATGGATAGGGACAAGGCTGAAACAAAGGTTTGGACAGACCTGTATTTAAGTTGTCTTCCCTCTGGCGGGTTTGAATCGATTATCAAAGACGAATCGTTTGGTGTACTTCGTGGAATGAACTTTAGGTGGTTGATGTAAGGTGGGGGGGGGGGGGGGCACGTGTGCACGTGCAGCCTCTATGTGATTCATCATGGAACGGAACACCAAACTGATTTCTTTCTTCAGGAAAAGAAAGGCGATCTTTATCCGTATCAGGATTGATCATGTTTTCTTCTGGTGGGTGTTCGTTCTCAATCCAAGAACATCCTGTACTGCAGACAGGGTGCTATTAGAACAGGTTGTCATTTGTTATGTTTTTGTGGTGACACGGGTGTTTGTATTTCGTGAGTTTGGGGACATTTAGATAGATGTCTGGTTGGTGTGCACTAGGTAATACAAGTAAACAACAAGTAATCACGAATTCTGATAGGTCCATGGGCGTGGTGCGTGCTTCATAGTAATATTGTTAGGTGTTATGATCGAAAAGAATATTCCATTATTATGATCAACTATAATTCATCTTTTGATCTCTAGTAATTGTCCAAAAATGTCAGCCGCAATTTGTCAATATGATTTATTCATGAAACAGGATTTTATTTGTCTTGTTTCTCTTCATAATTTTTTGATTTATAAATATTTTCATTTCCAGGAATTTTGTAATCCTTAAAACAGAAAAAAATATGAGTTCAATTACGTGTTGATTTTACTACACTTTTAAACTTCACAGAACCGAATAGTAGAAATTAAAATATATATATATATATATATATATAGGGTGATTATAATTCAAATCCCAACTTCAAAATGCAGTAAAAAAAATAAACACTTGTCATAATGAATTCAAATTTGAACTGCAGATACTTGAAGAAGGAAATGGTACAGCATCAAAAAAAAAGTTCCAAAATAATTCCACCGATTTTTACCATCCCATTGACGTTGTTGTGGGGGATGGAATTACTACTGACAGTATCACAACTGTTGAATAACTTGGAAGTCATTTCTTCCCAGCATTGATCAGGCATATTGAACACTGGAGTTGGTTGAATGTGCAACTCATGCTAAATGCGTTGTCATTTCGAATCAAAATATCACTGGCAGCCGAATTCACTTTCTTCATGCCGCTTACAGCGCAATATATTATTACACTATGGAACCTTTTCTAATGCCATACCGTTTCCCCCTTCTTCAAGTATCTTCAGTTCAAATATGAATTCATCGTGACGAGTGGTTCTTTTTTCACGGCATTTTGAAAGTGGGACTATAATTATAATCACCCTGCATATATATGATTATTAATAATAATACTCATTTACTTTATTTCAATTTCGCATGATTGATCAATTTTATACAAATTGAATCCACGGAATCATTGTAATAGTTAAAAGTTCTCTAAATACTTATTAACTGTTACAACTATTTCCATCCTAAGAAAAGTTTTTCTACGCAGAATTTATGTAACCCAAGGTATATATGTCCAATATATAATCCTCATATGAGATACATTTTATTTACATTGAACATAAATGCAGGTGAACCTTTACCAAAGCGAATACCACAGGAAACCATAAAGGTTCCTATAGAGCTAGCTTTAATAGATTTACAAAGATCACTATGGACAATATTGTGGCACCACAGCAATTCATGAAAATAAGGAATGAATTGTTTTTCTTATTATTACTCAATAAAGGATTAATAATTCTATAAAGGTCTTTGGGTAGTCAAACACTTATGGTTATGAAGAGAATCCAACCAAAAACATGTCTTCAAACGATCTGATGTTTCTTATTTTTAGCATACTGATAAAGAAGAATATCACGTTATGCCGAAATAATTCTTTATTCACTTTATATACATATATATATATATATATATATATATATATATATACACTTAATTATTAGAAAATATCAAAAAAAAAAAGTTTTCCACTTATTACTACTCTGCAAAAGAAATACAGTTTAAAATATATAGGGTATATCATATCCACTATATATTTTTGTGAAAAATGAAAAATAAAATGCTTATATATATGTCAACATCAAGTTTAATTGATAGTAGTTTTAAACCATTCAATTTTTAGCCTAAATTTTTTTATGGGGGTAAAAAAGACATTTATCGAAATATATAATAAAGAAAACCAATGTGTTATTTTTTTTTGTTCTAATGCAGCTGGCAAACACTTAGACAGCTTGGTCTTGGATGCCTTAAGGCAAGCGCTGCACAGACGTTACTCACTTTGCATTACCCAGGGGGCGCGTGTAACTTGAATATAAGCCACGGACGCGGAGTAACAATGCCCCCCGCAACGCTCTACGAATCCTATTAGTACCGGGACCTACGGTTTAAAGTGGTTTCCGAACCACTACAAACATCCATGGCTCCGCCGGGACTCGAACCCGAAACCTGTGGTACCGAGCGCCAGAACGCTAGCCACTCGGCCATTCAGGCCCTTGAATGCCAATGTAAAGCATAGTTAATTATTAATTTCGCTGTACAAGGATCCTGAACGGACGAGTGGCCTAACACTCTGGCACACGGTACCGCAGATTTCGGGTTCAAGTCTCATGGATGTTTGTAGTGGTTCGGAATCCACTTTAAACCATAAACTAAACAGTAATTGTGGGGGTAGTGTTACTCGCGTCCGTAGCATATCTTGAAGCTGCACTTGCCTCCCGTGCAGTGCTAAATGAGTAACAGCGGTTCAGTTCTTCCTTATGGCATAAAGATTAATTGTCTCTGGATTGCCAGCTGCATTAGAAAGGAAAAACTGCTTCACAAAAGAAATACAGTTTAAAATATATAGGGAATATCATACTCACTATATATTTTTAATAAAAAAATAAAGGGGAAAAAAACGCTTATATATGTGTTAATGTCGAGTTAAATGGATAGCAGATTACACAATTCAATTTTTAGCATAAAGTTTTTATAGGCAAAAAAACAAGAACATTTATCAAAATATATAATAAAACAAATATAAATCATAGTTAATTGAGCAGAACATAAGGGCCTGAATGGCCGAGTGCCTGGCGCTTGGTGCCACAGGTTTCGTGCTTGTAGTGGTTCGGAATCCACTTTAAACAGTAGGTCCCGGCTTAATATGTCTGTAGGCTTAATATGTTGACAACACTACACCTTAAAAAGAAAACATCTCGAAATCTGCCAGTAGGCAGACGGCCTACGGGGGGAAAAATGTACGACGTCAAAAAAATTTCCAAAGTGTATTAATAGATGACGTTGCAAGCGGCATAAAGAAAGTGAATTCGGCTGCCAGTGATATTTTGAATCAAAATGACAACGTATTTGGCATGAGTTGCACATTAAACCAACTGTAGTGTTCAATGTGCTTGATTGTTTCGGTTTTTTAACAGAAAGTTCTAAGTCATTCAACAGTTGTGACACTGTCAGCGGAAGGCCCATCCACCACGGCAAGGTCGTACCTAATTGGATGGGAAAAATCGATGGATGATTGCCATTGATGGATGATGATTTTTGATGCCATACCGTTTCCCCTTTTCTTCACGTATCTTCAGTGCACATTTGACCTCATTGTGACGAGTGGTTCTTTTTTTCAGCACTTTTGAAAGTGGGATTTGATTATAATCCGCATAATTATAATTATTGTATATATATATATATGTTAAATAATTTTCGTGGACTTTTTTTATATTTGTATCGCTCTTCATAGACTAGGTACTGTATTTATTGTTCGCTCCCCACCCTTAATTTACTGGGGGGGGGGGCATTTAATAGAATTAAAGTTTTTGTTTGGTATGTCACTCTACGGTCATTTTGTGCACCCGATGTATAAATAGACAGGGACCTACAGTTTAATGTGGATTCCGAAGCTCTCACAAACAGCCATTTCACCACCAGAATTCGAACCTGATGCCTGTAACCGAAGGCCAGACGGCTAGCCAATTGGCCATCAAGTCGAATAAACTCTCGAGATGGGGAAATCATAAAAAAAAAGCTTTGGTTTGTCGCTCTACATTCATCCTGTGCATACGAGGGCTAAACAAAAATGGACGTACAGTTTAAAGTTTGATTCCAAACCATTCACAAACATCCCTGCCACCTCCAGGATTCGAACCTGAAACCAGTAATATCAAAGACCAGAGTGCTAGCCAATTGGTCACCAAGCCGCCATAAAAAAAGGCCATTCGCCGACGATTAAAAGACAGCTAGCTACCAATAATTCTGGAATAGGCCGTAATACAAAAGTTTTTAATTGCATTGTCTTCATATTTATTATAAAATGGCTGAAATGTGGTCAGAAATTTATTTAGAAACAAAGGAACCACATGAAAATGTCGAATCATGGTAATTCAAGATTTGGTTTGTCACTCTGCGGTCATCTTGTGCACAAGAGTGCTAAACAGACTGAGACCTACAATTTAAAGTGGATTCCGAACCATTACAAACATCCATAGCACCGCCGGTCTCGAACCCGAAACCCGTGATACCGAGAGCTCACGATATATATATATATATAAACTATTTGACATCGGTCTATCTATCTATGTATATATATATATATATATATATATATACATAGATAGACAGATGTCAAATAGTTTTCGTGGATTTTATTTATATTTATGTTACTCTATTCACAGACTAGGGACAAACTGTATTTATTGTTCGCTCCCCTCACTGAATTTACATAGTACAGAGAAATGTTCCCCGAAATCAACTCTCATTTTACCGCCCACCCTCCCTCCTATTGAAGAGAAGACGAAATTGTTCTCCAGCGAAGCAGCTCACCCATCAATCCATGCTCCTCTAACACGACAGGGTTATGTCATCCTAAAAGGGAGATTTCCCGCTCATAAAGGAAGGGCAGATTTCGGTAGATGAGTCATGCTAAAATGCATTTAATTCTCACATTCGTTCTACATTCTATAAACTCGTCATAAAAGAAAGGATGCTTCCCTCAAATAAAAGTGCACTATTTGGACAGAAGGGGAAGCTATTGGCGGAACAGTGCTCTTCACTTTTACTTTTACTGTACACCACAGTCGAGAAACAAACGTGTTGGTTTAGTTCACTGGTTCTCAAAGTGGGTTATACTTTAACCCTTGGGGTTAGTGGAATGATCCCAGAGGACGATAGTCGCTTCGAATGCATTGGGAAGAAGGGTATTTGGGGCATTGTAGAGTATTGTATTTATTGATATCAGAAAGAGGGTATTGCACTCAATAAAATTAAGGTTTTGGTTTGGTTTGTAGCTCTACGGTCATCTTGTGCGCACGAGGACTAATTAGTTTAAAGTGAATTCCGACCCACTCACAAACATCCATGTCACCCCCAGGATTAGAACCCGAAACCTGTGTTACCAAAGGAAAGAGCGCTAGCCAATTGGCCATCAGGCCGCATAAAATTAGGGAGAGGGTGAAATCATAAAAAAAGTTTGGTTTGTCGCTCTACAGTCACATTCTTCATTGATCATATGACACCATTGGGACTCGAACAACATCCATAACAACATTCATCCAACATCCATGACACAACTGGGACTCGAACCCTGTGGTACCGAGCGCTAGAGCGCTAGCCACTCAATCATCAGGCCCAGTTTAATGCATGTAAAGGAAGAAAATTTATTTTCGTATAATTCAATTCGGAGGATGTCACTGTAATTGCTTCAGATTTTTGTGAAAAAAAATGAGGAAATTTTTACAAACTCTTTCCAGTCTTAAAAACTTGTACAAATCGTATTGTAAAAAATGTTTGCACTTTGTAGTTAGAAAAACTATGTTAAAAGTAAATGACATCTCTCTGACCTGGTGTAATTTTCAGATACTTACAGCAGTGAATTATAAGCACAGCCTTTATAAAGAAAATAGTTATTAAACAATTAATTATGAAATGTATTTAAATACGAGAGACCTGATGGCCGAGCGACTAGCGCTCGATGCCACAGATCACAGGTTCGAGTCCCGGCGGTGTCATGGATATTTGTAGGGGTTTGGAGTCATCTTTACACCGCAGGTCCCGGCCTCCTATGACCGTAGAGCTTTGGGTGTACGCTGACAACCCTATCTCTGTAAATCAAAAAACATCTCCTGTCTCTAAATCTGCCAGCATGCATACGATACGGTCTTGGCCCACCATGGGGCTGTTGCTCCGATATTGATGATGATGATTTAAATATGAGATATATCCGTTTTTGTATTGGATGGGCAACTTTTTAATATACATATCTTGATGTCAGAATTTTGAACAGACTTAAGAATATTAACTTTAGTTTATAATAAATTCAGTTTATGTCAGCAATTTTTAAAAAAAAATCTTTTTTAGTTTTTGCAATGGCAAATTTTAATAAATGAATTGCAATGACATTAAAATAAGGTACTTTTATTAAGGCTAACTACCCTGCATTTGCGTTTTGTGAAACACTACTCCAATTGTCCCAATAGCCATCAAGTCTCTGAAAACGATAATTGCAATGGGTATTGATAGTGTATTCGAACCTAATTATTTTACATGATGTAAAAATATGATAAAATAAAAATAGAGCATGACTGTAGTAGTATGTTTTTTTAAAATGTATCTTTTATCAAGTATCTACAGGGCGATTAAAATTAAAATCCCACTTTCAAAATTCTGTAAAAAATAACCGCTCGTCACAATAAGTTCAAATTTGAACTGAAGACATTTGAAGAAGGGGGAAACGATATGGCATCAAAAAAAAATCCGTTTCCACCTTCTTCAAGCATCTTCAGTTCAAATTTGAATTCCTTGTGAAGAGTGATTTTTTTACAGCATTTTGCAAGTGGTACTTTACTCACAAATAATAGACATATTCCAATTATTCATTATCCCATCCATTAGAATTTTTTTTAAATACAATTAAAACTTCAAGCACTTGCCTCAAGAATGCTCTCCATTATTCTATTAATAGAAAGAATATCCAGAGAAATTCTAAATCCATCTCAGTGTTTGTCTTTTACTTAATTTTAAAAGTTGAAGGCAACAACAAGTCTCGGTGGCAGTATATCCTCTTAGATTTCCTTTTCAATAAATGCCAACATGCATTCTGATGGGGCGAGCACAAGAGAAAACATTTCTAATCTACACCCACGCACTTTTAAAATCGCATGCACTTCATTCTCTTCTTCGCAAACACCCCCGCAAATACAAGGCGTAGGGCGTAGGGTCATTTAAAAAATGAATCACCGAACTTTTCCCATTACATCATGTCTCCTCCCCCAAAAATAAGGGCAAAAACAACAGTTATTGCTTTAGAACAAATATAAAAAAGGGAAGGGCACTCCTTCCACCCTTTCTCCAAACTTCTCTAAGGGTGCTTCCCCCCCATTCCCCCAAAGAGGCAAACTTTGAGGAGGGCTACGCATGCGCCCCGGCGCTCCATGGTTCTGATTGGACAGACAAGGGCTACCCGAGTTCCATATAAATTCGAAGGAGCGATGCCGTTCTCTCTCCCAAAAGTTTCTGATTTCCGACGTTCGCATCACCCCCTCGCCTGCAGACGATTTTTCTCTCGAGCGAAAAGGCTTCGAATCCATTCTTTCCAATTTTAAGAAAAGTAAGTCCTTTCTTACCAAAAGATTTTCAATACTTCAGTTCTTTAAGTAAAGGAAAAGCTTAATTTTAACTCTTCCATTGATATAAATTTTAAATATAAACGATAAAATTCAATTTCATTTCAAATATAAACGTTGAAATTCGATTTCAATTTAAATATAAGCGTTGTACTTCAATTTCATTTTAAATATAAACTTTAAAATTTAATTTCCTTTTAAAAATTAAACTTATTAAAAGATTTAAAGTATTTTAAATATTTAACTTTTTAAAGAATACATTCTTTTTAACGTTAATTTATCATAGATAATTAGATCGAGATAGTTTCGTTAACATTTTCTTAACTTTAATTTATTATAGGTAGAGATAGTTTCCCAAAAAAAGCTCTATAGTTGGTTTCAGAAATAATGAATTTAGCTTAGAATAATTTTCATTTTCGTTTCATAATTTTTCAATTCAACGAAACACTCTTTTAACTTTTTTATTAATACAAACTTTAAATATAAACTTTAAAATTCAATTTCAATTTTAATATAAACGTTAAACTTCAATTTCATTTTAATTATAAACGTTAAAATTCAATTTCATTTTAAATATGTTAAAATTCAGTTTCCTTTTAAATATGTTAAAATTCAGTTTCATTTTAAATATGTTAAAATTCAGTTTCATTTTTAATATAAACGTTAGATTTCAATTTCATTTTAAATGTAAACGTTAAAATTCAATTTCTTTTTTTAAAAAATCAAACTTATAAAAAAATAATAATCTAGCTTAGAATAATATTCATTTTCGTTTCATAATTTTTCAATTTAAGGAAAAGCTCTTTTTTAACTTTTCTATTGATATAAATTTTAAATATAAACACTAAAATTCTATTTCATTTTAAATATAAACGTTAAAATTCAATTTCATTATAAATATAAACATTAACATTCAATTCCTTTTTAAATATAAACTTTAAAATTCAATTTCATATTAAAAATTAAATTTATTGAAAATATTAAAGTATTTTAAATGTTTAACATCTTAACCAATACATTTCTCTTAATACTTATAAAAATATAATATACTTCTTAATATACATCTTAAAGAATATATTTTTCTTATTTATTCATTATAGAACAAATTCGAGTTAGTTTCCGAAAAAAAAAAAAGCTCTGTAGTTGGTTTCAGAAATAATGAATCTAGTTTAGAATAACATTCATTTTCGTTTCATAATTTTTCAATTTAAGGAAAATCTCTTTTAACTTTTCTATTGATATAAATTTTAAATATAAACGTTAAAATTCAATTTAATTTTAAATATAAACGTTAAAATTCAAATTCCTTTTATAAAAATTAAACTAAAAAAAAGTAAAGTGTTTTAAATTTTTAGCATATTAACAAATACATTCATCTTAATATTAATTTATTAAATATAAAATTCGAGATAGTTTTCCAAATAAAGCTCTGTAATTGGTTTCTGAAATAACGAATCAATCTTAGAATAATATTCATTTTCGTTTAATAATTATTCAATTTAAGGAATAGCTCTTTTAACTTTTCTATTGATGTAAATTTTAGATATAAACGTTAAAAGTCAAGTTCATCAAAACAATTAAAGTATTTTAAATATTTAGCATCTTAACGAATCCATTCTTCTTAATATTAATTTATTATAGATCAAATTCGAGATAGTTTCCGAAAAAAAGCTCTGTAGTTGGTTTCAGAAATAATGAATCTGGCTTAGAATAATATTCATTTTCGTTTCATAATTTTTCAATTTAAGGACAAGTTATTTTAACTTTTCTATTAATATAAATTTTAAATATAAACGCTAAAACTCAATTTAATTTTAAAAATGAAACTAATAAAAAATTAAAGTAATTTAAATGTTTAGCATCTTAACGAATCCATTCTTCTTAATATTAATTTATTATACTAGATCAAATTCGAGATAGCTTCCAAAAAAAAAAAGCACTGTAGTTGGTTTCAGAAATAACGAATCTAGCTTAGAATAACATTCATTTTCGTTTCATAATTTTTCAATTTAAGGACAAGTTATTTTAACTTTTCTATTAATATAAATTTTAAATATAAACGTTAAAACTCAATTTCATTTTAAAAATGAAACTAATAAAAAAATTAACCTAATTTAAATGTTTAGCATCTCAACGAATCCATTCTTCGTAATATTAATTTATTATACTAGATCAAATTCGAGATAGTTTCCGAAAAAAAAGCTCTGTAGTTGGTTTCAGAAATAATGAATCTAGCTTAGAATAACATTCATTTCCGTTTCATAATTATTCAATTTAATTAAATTATACCAAACTGAAGTTATTTAAACTATACTCTTTATTTTTAATATATATATTTGAAATCATTCATGTAAAACAGCTTTTAAATGATCGAAGGAAAAAAAAAATATATACTTCTCTTTCGTATTCAACGTATTTATCGATGTACAATTTAACGTACATATTTTATTAAGCAACAATAAATAACAGATTCATAAAATGAAAATCATCTAAAAAAATTAAACGCTGAATTTAAAATCTTGGTTCACAATCAGAACATGCTTTTGTTATAATTAAATTACATTCGTATGTTTCATTTCATTCCTATTTTTCTTTGGCTATTTATTTAGATTCTACTACAGTTTAGAAAAATGCATAACTAATAAAAAAAAGCTTCCGACATTTGTAAAAATACATAGATCTAATATCATGACATTTAATAAAAAATCGTTATATTTAATTCGTATTATAGTAATGATATTTAAAAAAAACCAGTATTATTAGAAGAAAACAATAAGAAACTAATTACATTACTGTTCATATACGTTAAAACTTGTCAATATTAAATTAAGAAGATAATTAATGATAAATATAAATAGATAATTAATGTATTACACATAATTGGACGAAATTTTAAAGCAGAAATTTGTTTTAAAAATTAAACTTATAAGAAAATCAAAGTATTTTAAATGTTTATCCTCATAACGAATACATTCTTCTTAATATTAATTTATTATAAATCAAATTCGAGATAGTTTCCGGAAAAAAAAGCTCTGTAATTGGCTTCAGAAATAATGAATCTAGCTTACAAAAATTTTCATGTTCGTTTAATAGTCATTTTTCAGTAGGCGATTTTTTTTTGAATAAAATCACAGTTTATTTTTATTTACTATTTTTAATAGCTATAAAATTGAATTAATATAATATAAAAAGAAAAAGAAAAATTTTAAGTATAGATTTGTAACTTTTTGTAACGTTTAGCTTATTTTATTCGAAAGACATAATTTACCAGTTCTGTGGTGAAAACAAATTTAGAGAAAAAGGGCTAATAATGAAATTGACTGAAACGATAACAGCATAGAATAATGGAAAATAGTCCCAGTAAAATGATAGAGAAGAAATGACATTTGATATATTTCAGTAAAAAACATTTTTAAATACTACAAATATTTTGCATATGTTTACAGAATTGCTAGAGTTTTACCTTAAATCTCAAATTAAAGCATAAACATTGTAAGATACAAATTTAAATATAATCAGTATTATAATCACTACGAGTTTAAAAACTTGGTGATTATAATCAGATTTTTATTCAACTAAGTCAAGGTTTGGAAAAAAATCCACAATTCAGGAAAATACCGAGAATTTCGTAGAAAAAAATACTTTTATCAAGAAATAATGAACGAAAAAGAGCCAAGAAATAATTAACTATCACTTAAATAAAAACATAAACATTGTAAGATAAAGATTTAAATATAAACAGTGTTATAATCACTTCACGTTATAAAAACGATTATAATACAATTTTTATTCACTTTTATTCAAATGAGTCAAAGTTTGGAAGAAATTCACAATTCATGAAAAATCTAAGAATTTCGTAGAAAAAAAAATTACCTTTGTGAAAAAATAATTAACAACAACAACAAAAAAAAAGCAAGAAATAATTAACTATCGCGAAAGAGACATTCAAGTAAAATTTAGATCTGTAAAGTTTTGGAAAATTAAATATAATATCTAAAAAATTTTCCACGATTCACTGCAAATGCACTTCAAATATTTTTATAATAATTTGGTTTGTACTTATTTTTTTATCTAAAATTATTGCAAAATCTTTAGACCACAGACTTAGAAATCGGAAATTACTAACTTTTTAAATAGAATTTTCTAACTTGAAATTTAATTTAATAATGGTCCTATTAAATTTTAAGTCTGCCTATTTCAACTTAAAAAGAACATTTCTGTTGATGCCTAATTTTTCTAAATTTTCTACCTAAAAATGATTTTTATTTTAAATTAATTAAAAGAGAAAAAACGTGAAGTTTGTGAACTCTTATATCAAATAAATATTTTTTTTTCAAAATAATTTTTTTTAAAATTTAGTTAATATCAATAATAAGAGTTTTCAGTAATAAAATTACTTCATCTATGTAAAAGTTTCTTAAAATGATTTGAAGAGAGAAACCTCCGCATATTTCCGGGCTCCTTTTAAATTAAGGAAAAGCGGGATGTAAAGTCTATGCCCGGGTTGGCCAACCCGCGGGCCGCCGTGAACATTTTTCCGGCCCGTGTGATTTATCTGACTTTTATACAAAATATATTTATTTTATACTGGCAAAAGTAGTGAAAACCAATGTATTAAGAAAATAAAATTATGCGTGCTTATATCCCTATATTCAAAAATGAACTGTCGAAATGACGAGAAAAAATGAACTTTGATTATAAAATAATATTTTTGCGACAGACAGGACAGATATTGCCTGTTTTATTGATGAGCTTACAGTTAGTCACTTCTTTACAACTTCTTGACATTTTCCAATTTGAGAAATCTGGCACAAAAAGCTGTTAGCGATTTTGATTCAACTTTCACTTGCGAATCGGTTTTTCTTTTTTTTTTTTTTTTTTTTTTTTTTTCCGAAAATTTTAATTATAAATTGACCAAATTGACCAAAATTAATTGACCAAAATTGACCAAATTGACCAAAACAAAATTAAATTGACCAAAAACAAAACACGGTGAAACATAACGGACGCAACACCCATTACGATGTTCAAATACCCAGATTGAGATCGATTTGCAAAAGCTAAGTGAAAGAGTGGAGTAGCAAATATCGCACTAGTAAAATAAATAATTTTGAATGATTTCATTTTTTAATAATTTCATTTATATCTATATATTTTTCATATTTCCTTTTTAGTATTATATATTTCTTTACAATGTGTCTTTTAGTATCTTTATTATTATAAGATCTATGCTTGCATGTAAGAATTAATAGAAAACACAAAAATAACAACTCGTTATGTTTCAATTTTCCACTCCAAAAAAATGTCCATAGTGGGTCTAAATCTAATAGTGGGATATATAATTTTATATGCGGCCCGCAGAGTTAGGATGCATTGTCCTTATACGTAAAAACCTAAGGTCCACTGATGTTCGATTTACAAATAATAACACCCATATTTTATCAATTTTATTTTGTTAACTCGGCAATAAAAATAAAATTTTATTTAACTAAACTTAGACTTTTCCTTCATGTTTTCACCCAATAGATATAGAAGAAATAGCTATAGAGTTCACAGAAAAATTGTCCGTTACATTATATAACCGTACATTATATAATTGTACATTATATAACCGTATGCGTACGAGCCGTATGCAGTACATTATATAACCCGTTATTACCTGAATATTTTTTTTTATATTTAAATTTTACTTTTTTAAATTTTTATTATACGTTGACTTCAATGATACTAAAAAAATAATTAAAATAATGTACCCCCCCTCCCTCCTCCCTGAGGTGGGGGGGGGGTAATCAGCACGGGGGGGGAAACTTTTCCATGAAAAAATTTCAAAAATGCCTCACCCCCACGATCTTACGTTCTATGACTTACCTATTTTAGAAATACAGGGTGATTATAATTAAAGTCGCACTTTCAAAATTCTGTAAAAAAAGAACCACTCGTTACAGTGAATTCAAATTTGAACTGAAGATATTTGAAGAAGGGGGAATGGTATGGCATCGAAAAACAGTTCCACCGATTATTCCCATCCAATTTGGTATGACCTTGCCGTGGTGGATGTGCTTTTCACTAACAGTGTCACAACTGCTGAATGACTTGGAAGTTATTTTTTAACGTCAAAAAACCGAAAAAAATCAAGCACATTGAACACTACAGTGGGTTTAATGTGCAACTCATGCCAAATACGGTGTCATTTCGATTCAAAATATCACTGGCAGCCGAATTCATTTCTTTATGCCACTACATCACCATATATTAATACACATTGGAACTTATTTCATGCCGTAACGTTTCCCCTTTCTTCAATTCAAATTTGAACTCATTGTGACGAGTAGTTCTTATTTACAGCATTTTAAAAGTGGGATTTTAATTATAATCACCTTGTATATTATTTTCCAAGCAAATTATTTCTTTAAGACTATATTTCTATATTCTATATTTTGTATTTATTTTTTTAAATATTTTTTTAGTTTTAATGATTTTAATCTAAAGTTTTTTTCCTCTTTATTTTTGGAAAGTTTTTAAAAAGTTAAAATCTGGTTGATTGAAAATTGTTTTTGGTAATATTTTTCGAAGTACAATTTTAACTAAATATTTTATCCTAAACAAATTGTTTTTGTTAGTCCAGGGGTGGCCAACCCGTGGACAGCCTTGAACTTTTTTCCAGTCCGTGAGATGTATCACACTTTTACAAAATATATTTATTTTATAATAGCCAAACGAGTGAAAACCAATGTATTAAAAAAATACATTATGTGTGTACCCATATATTCAAAAATGAACTGTTGAAATGATGAGAAAAAATTAACTTTGATTTTAAAAAATTATTCTTGCGAATATAGGACAGATTTGCTGTTTTGTTTATGAGTTTACAGTTATGAGTTCGCAGAATAATTAAATTATATTTTGCGAACTCATGATGAGGGGAGAAACTAATATCGCGCTAGTAAAATAAATATATTTTAATGATTTCATTTTTTTTCATTTATATTTATATATTTCATTTTTAGTGTTATATATTTCCTTACAATGATGTGCATTCAGTATCATTATTATTATATTATCTATGTTTACATGCAAGAATAATAGTAAACACAAAAATAATAACTCATTCTGTTTCAATTTTTCACTCCAAAAAATGCCTACAGTGGGTCTAAATCTAATACGGGGATATATAATTTTATATGCGCCCCGCGGAGTTAGGATGCATTTCGAAAGTATACCGCAAGATTATTTGGGTTCGCCACCCCTGTTATAGAGAGATCCGGTCATCTCTAAAAAAATGGAGGCAGTTTTCCGTTAGCCGAGGGGAAGTGTTAAAACGCCAAATAAACGCCAATTAAATAAAACATGCTTTTTTTTTTTTTTTTTTTTTTTTTTTTTTTTGTTAGCTTATATTTCTGAAGATTAGGAAAAAAAATTGTTTAATGAAATTAGTTATTCATTTTGTAAAAATGAGTTCTATTTTCGAAATTTTTTTTTTATATTGCTTGTTTATTGCGTCGTGGCCAAAAAAGAAAAATATGTCGTTGACCAAATTTTCGCCCGGATAACAGAAAAAAACCCAAAATGTATGCTAAAAATAATAATAGAATATTTTAAATAATAAACGTTAAAGGATTTTTTTTTTTCATTTGGAATATACAGAGTGATTATAATTAAAGTCCGACTTTCGAAATGCTGTAAAACAAGTAATGTATAAAAAAAAAAAAAAAAAAAACTTTTTAAAGTCAATTGCAGAAAGTCCTTTATAAATAATTTTGATTCATTTTTTTAAGTCAGAAAAGTTGAAATTTTCCTTTTACATCAGGTGGCATCTATTGGTAGATACATGCAACTTAAATCTAAAAAAAACTAAAATTGAATAATTAAATTCCACCAATGAATTAATATTTAAAAATAGTGTATTAAAATCAAGTATCAGCCTCTACAAGTTCAAAAAAATGCATTTGAAATGGAGTGAATGAATAAAAAGTATTTTATGAACGATTGAAAATTTGAACAAGATATATAAAGGGAGAGTGTGAACTAATAGTAGGAATTGAAAAAAAGAACCACTCGTCACCGTTCAAATTTGAACTGAAGACACTTGAAGAAGTGTTGGCCACCCCTGTGTTAGTCCTCGGTTTCGACTAAATAAAACTCGAATATATTTATATGCAAATTTGTAATCCAGTTATGCAAATTCGATTTAGGCGAATTGAATCGATGCTATCTGTCACGTAACTTCGTGTTAATGCTGTACTTGATTTTAACAATGAGGAGAAACCCCGGGAGGAATAGCGCTCTGTATTTGATACATAGAACGGGATGGATTCATGACAATTCGATCCAATTTTGGAGTGATTCTCGTCTCTGTAGATCTAATACCTGCGCAGGGCTTCCCACAATTTAATAGGAGTCATAATAAAAACAGAATTTTAAGTATGAAAAGATTCTTTGAACTAAAATATTATGAATAAATTGTATACGTGAAAGAATGTAAGAAAAAACCCTTTTTATATGAGGGAATTTATGTAAATCGATGCAAAATCTGAATAATTTGAGAGGAAAATCATGTCATTTTGATTTCATTATAACTGTGAGAGAAGGTCATAGTAGTAATTTATGTTATATTTGGCAGATTGAAATTATTTCGTAAGTTTAATACATTTATTTCGTTGAGTTTTATTTTATCATTTGAAATTTAAGGAAATTAACAAATTGTGATTAGTTTGGTTTGTCGCTCTATGGTACACTTTACGCGAGGACCTACAGTTTAAAGTGGATTCCGAATCACCAACAAACATCCAAACCACCGCCAAGATTCGAACTTGATACCTGTGGTACGAATGACCGAAGCGCTAGCCAATTGGCCATCAGGTCTCTAACAAGTTTTGAAATTTACGCGATAGGGAAAAAAATTGATCGCGTTTATTTAATCAAATGAATTACTTTACGTCCCAATTAATGTATCCTAAATGAAAGTAAAAAAATACAAAAATCATACTTATTTAATTACATTACTTATTCCGTTTCTTTTACAAATAATATGATTATAACGAAACAAAATTAAATTTGAAAAACACAAGCGAAACCATAACCTTTCTTACAAAAGATTAAAAAATCCCTGATTATCATTATATATCTTTCCCTATATAATACGCCTCATACTTATTTAAAGGACGTTATTGTTATCAAATGAGAGGAACTTTTATCTGATACTTCGACGTATATTCGAGAAATATAGTAGCAGATGCAGCATTATCCAAGGTGAGCCTGCTACGCTGCCCCTTTGCGCCACTGTACACATGTCATGACTGATGGTCCAACTCCGTAAAAAGAAACATATTATGTCTCCGAATCTTCCAGCAGGCAGATGGCTTTGGACCACTATGGGACTGCTACGCCATTGCAGAAGAATATCATTTATAAGATTTTTTCTTATCCCACTTGGTAGACAGCAACATCTAATCCAAGTCCGAGAACTCAATAAGGTGGGAAAGCAGGGCAACTTCTGTTGTGATGGAGCACCCGTAGGTAGAAGCCTGACTTGGCTACGTGACGATGACTTTTTACGGGGTAGGGCTGTCAGCACAACGCTCTACAGTCATACTAGACCTGGAAAGACATAAAGTGGATTCCGAACCACTACAAACATCCATGGCACCGCTGGGACATGAACCCGAAACCTGTGGCACCGAGCGTCAGAGCGCTAGTCACTCGGCCATCAGGCCCTTATTTATACAGATATCATAACTATTCGTATTACTCTTTGAAGTTTGTTTATGTCTAATAATTTTCAGATCCATTACTGCATCTTATGCACATGTCGGGCCTAGAATTAATTAATTTTCATTTATTTTTTCTTTTGGAAAAAAATTCTATCTTTTTGATGGGGGTTGAATATATACAATTTTTTTCCTCCCAAATTTATTGCAATTTTTTTGACATCAATAAATGCTTTAAAACTCATCAGTTTTCATGTCCGACTGATTGCAGGTTAAAAACATAGAGGCATTAACGCTACTAGTTAATACAGAGTAGCTACTGCGGAATCGCAATCTGGGAGCAGATGTTATTGCTAATTCCAACCGTGATATCAAATTCAGGCATGATATAATTCATTATCGTGATAGCATCGATCGCCGATAGAGCACTGCTGTGCTGCCGAATACGTGGCACACTCAATAGCTCTCCTGATTGATTCTGTGGGTCATTTAGCACTCGAATCTACCATTCTGCAGATTGGGTTCTGGTACTTTAGCGAAAGAAAAGATTTTCATCTCTTCTTTACTTGACACCATAAACTATAAAAACAAAATTAAAATTTAATATTTCCTGTGTATAGTTTATCTCTTATTTAAATATTTTGAAATAACTTTAAAAACTTATTTAAAAACTTAATAATAAAACAATAATAATTTAATTTCTGAATTAAGGCTTGCATTTCTGTAATAAAAAATTAGGTACTTTAGATTTAGGTATTTGGGGCCTGAATGTCCGATTGGTTAGCGCTCCGGCGCTCGGTACTACAGGTTTCGGATTCGAGTCCCGGCGGCGCCATGAATGTTTGTAGTGGTTCGGAATCCACTTTAAACTGTAGGTCGACCTAACCTAACGACCTAATATGGTCGTAGAGCGTTGCGGGGTTGTTGTTACTCCGCTTCCGTAGCTTATCTTTAAGCTTCACGCACCTCCTGAGTAGTGCTAAGTGAGTAACGGCGGTGCAACGCTTAAAAAAAAAGATTTAGGTACTTTTACGAAAGAAAAGATTGTCATCTCTTCTTTACTTGATACCATAAATTATATAAAACAAAATTAAAATGAATTTCCCGAGTATAGTTCGTCGTCTATTTTGTATCTTTTTGTAATACCACAAGTTAATGCGTACAGAAATTAATTCTGGACAAAAACACGTATTTCGATACTTAATATTATTATGCATGGAACGGCGATCTTGAAAATTCAGGCTATTCATTATAGTTCTGATTATAATCTGAATGGTTGAATTAAGGCTTGCAGTTTTATAGTAAAAAAATTACATACTTTAACAAAAGAAAAGATTTTCATCTTTTCTTTCTTTGATACCATAAATTATAAAAACAAAATTTAAATTTAATGGGCATGATGGCCGAGTGATTAGCATTCTGGCACTCGGTCCCACAGGTTTTAGGTTCGAGTCCCGTCGGTTCCATAGAAGTTTGCAGTGGTTCGGAATCCACTTTAAACCATAGGTCCCGGTCTAATAGCATCGTAGAGTGTTGAGGGGGCATTGTTACTCCGTGTCCGTAGCTTATCTTCAAGTTACATCTTCACGCTGGGTAGTGAGTAACAGCGGTGCAGCCCCTATGGCATAAAAGATTACTTTCTAAGTATTTTCCAGCTGCATTAGAAAAAAAAATAACTTTAATAAATTTCCCGAGTATAGTTTATCTCCTTTTTGTATCTTTTTGAAATACCACGAGTTAATTCGTACGGAAATTAATTCTAAACTAAAGCAAGTATTTCGAGGTACTTAGTATTATTCTGGCGATTAATTAGGGGATTATAGTTCTGATTTTAATTTGAATGGATAAAATAAGACTTGCATTTCTAGATATATATAAATAGTATAAAGACCTTGTAGATCATTATTCTTAAAGCAAGGAATAATTTTCAGTTTTTGTACAGAAAAATTGGTCTCAAACAGAATTGAATATTGTAAGTAATTGTAATCTTTAAAATAATATTGTTAATAATTGTAATGTAAATAATTTTAATATTGTAATTTTTAAAACATTACTAAAATTGATTTTTTAAAAAAAAATTTTGTCGCTTTCCAGTAAAGAACATAATATATTTTACCTTTTTAATGCATTTTTATGGCAAAAGTAATAAATTCAAGTAGCACTAGAGCGCTAGCCATTTGGCCATCAGGCCCCCATTTTTAAATTTAATTCAATATAATTTTGCATTTTTTATTAAAATTTTATAAACATGTATTCAATAAAATAATGTCCTGAAAAAAATTTTGGCCGAGTGACCAGCGCTCTGGCGCCCGGTACCACAGATTTCGGATTCGAGTTCCGACCATGCCATGGCTGATTGTAGTGGTTTGGAATCCACTTTAAATCATAGGCCCTGATCTAATAGGATCGTTGAGGGTTGTGGGGGTAGTGTTACTCACGTACGTAGCTTACGGCATAAAGATTAACTGTCTCTGTATCTCCAGCTGCATTAGAACAACAACTTAGCATTGAATATGTTTCATTATCATTAATTTTATTAATTAATTTAAATTTCCTTTTAAATTTATTTCTTAAAGCAAAATGAAATAGTACTACATCAAGGACGAATTATTTTTACAAAGAACAGTTTTCTAAATTGTTTAAAGCATGTCTTTGTCGAAAAGATCGCCTACAACAACGTGTCACGGCCTTATTATTATTTTTTTACCGAAAAGACAACTCATTTAATAAGTCGGTTCCAAAAGTTTTGAAAGTATCTTTAAACAAAAAAAAAATCTCGGTCCAGTTCCTTTAAATCGGAAACAAAAGGAAAGGATTGTCAGTTGGAAAAAGGATAAAACCGAGAAAATTTTCCGGAAAAAGAAGGAGACTTTATTTTCTCCCACATAGGATGTTTCTCTAAACGGCAGACAGTCAATCGAATAAGGACTCGGGGTTAAAATCAATGCCAACTGAATCTTTCTTTATCTTGGTCCTACACTGAAATAAAGGCTCTTTCGTATTCATTGCGTGGTTTCTCAATGTGAACGTCGTTTAAACCATCTTAAAAATAGAAAGAAATGTCATTTTTTTTACGTTTGTATAATGAAGTTTATTTTTTTATGTTTGAATACAATTTGTATTGATTTCTTATATTCTAATAATGAATTTAAAACATTTTTTTTTTTAATTCTTTAAAAGTTTCAATTTTTTCTGACAAATTTTTTATTTCAAACAGAATTATAAAACAATGAAACGTAACCAAAATATTCTATACACATAGCCGTACTGTAGTTTTCCGTCACCATACAACGTCATTTCATCATGAAAAATACTTTTTTTTACAAATTTCTTAAAGGTTTCACTCTTTTTCGATAAAACTTTTTCATGCAGAATTATAAAAAAACCACGTAGAATCATACTATTATTTTACATTGATAGACACAGGATGTGTTATATTTTTCTATGTCGTAATAAAACATAGCTTTATCCTTTTTTAATTCTTTAAAAGTTTTAAAAGTTTCAATTACATTCTGACAAATTTTTTTTTTTTTAAAGATAGAATAAACAACCAAGCAGCACCAAAGCAGATAATAAAACAACCGAGTAGAACCAAAATACAATTCGATACGCATAGTTATGGGATGTGTTGTACTTTTCCATGTCACAATACAAAGTCGTTTTATCCTGAAAATGTTTTTTTAATATTAACTTAGAAATTTCAATTCTTTTGGGCAGACATTTTCATATAGAATTATAAAACACCGGGCGGCTTGATACCCAATTGGCTACAGCTCTGACCTATGGTACCACAAGCTTTAGGTTCGAATCCTGGTGGTGGCATGGTTGTTTATTAGTGATTCGCAATCCACATTAAACTGTAGACACCAGTCTAATTAGTCTAAAGTTTGCACAAAATGACAGTAGAGCAACAAAGCAAACCAAACCATCTTTTTACTTTGTGAATGAGAAAATATATTTATTTTTAGTCTTACAATTAACGCGTAGATTATCCACAACAAAAAAAAGTTAGAATAAAATTATTATATAAGAAATTAGCAAATAAATGCAATGGAAAATAGCTATGGTTATCATTTATGAACTTTGTTTTTTCGTTATAGTCCACAAATTTATAGATATTCGGATTCTTTCTATAAAAAGAAAAACAATTGGAGACATTTTAATAGTTTACTAAGCGAGCTATTTTTAACCAGTGGACGCTAACCAGAGAAATAGAGATACAGCTAATTGCTCTCGTCCTGCAATATATCGCCACGCATATTCTTAAGAACCTCCCCTAAAATGATAAGAGAAGATCCAAAGAATAGCCTTACAATTAACGCGTAGATTATCCACAAAAAATTTAAAATAAAATCATTGTATAGGAAATTATCAATATATATATATATATATAGCTATGGTTATCTTTTACGACTTTTTTTTTTGTTACGGCATTGAAATAGGTCCACGAATTTATGGACATTGAATTCTTTTTATAAAACGAAAAAGAAAATTATAAGAAAATTGTATAAGAAATTAACAAATAAAAATAGCTAGGCTTATCATTTCCAACTTTATTTTTTCATTACGACATTGAAGTAGCTGGACTAATTTATGGATATTGAATTCTTTCTATAAAACGAAAAAGAAAAAAAAAATCGAGACATTTTAATAGTTCACTGCGTGAGTTATTTTTAACCAGTGAACGTTACCCAGAGAAATACAGATACAGCTAATTGCTCTCGTCCTTCAATTCTTAAGAAGCTTCTCTAAAAAAGATAAGAGAAGATCCGAAAGCGTCGCATATCTCTCAGAAATGCGCTCTAAAAAGGCAAGTGCAGCAGTGATTGGGAGGAATTTTCCTTTTAAATGAAATGTCTGGGCAAAATCCACGGAGGTCAAGGTTTCGAATGTCGTCAATCGGTTTGCTTTTTTCTTTCTTTTTTTAGAAGGAGAATAGCTTTTAAAAGGACATAAACCGCCATCCTCCCCAGAAGCATTTAGATATTTTCGAGATAAGAAATAAATTGAATGGGAAAGTGGAGAAGACACAGCGGAATGGATTCGGGAATTTCTTAAGAGAAAAGAGAAGGATTCGCCTTCTCTTGTGTGATGGGATCATTCATCATCGGCGTTCAACACACTTCGTTACATGTATTGTTTATTTAATAAAACAACAAAATTAAGTTAGGTTGAATACATTTTGCTTGCTTGGTAACTGAAAACAAAAATGCCTGGAGCATGTAAATATTTTCACATTATTCGCAATTAAAAGCTAGTTTCAACAGAAAGCATTCAAACCAATGACTAAAGCCTGCGGTTTTTTTTTAAAGAAAACACATCCTGTCTCTGACAGTATCACTTAACATTAATAAAAAAGTCAATATGATTTATCTGAGCATATAATGGGTGCATGGAAATATCTTTATTTGTTTATTGGTAAACATAAACAAACATGGAAGCGAATGAAATTTGAAATGGATCGCCACAAATGCGAATTGAATTGAGATTTTTGAATTTAGACATTTTTTGACATAGAGACGAAGTTTAATTGCAAACGCTAGAGTAAATACGAGTTTCAGATGTAAATAGTTCGTCCTTTATGCTCCTTATATACATTCTATTTGCTATTTTGACGTTTTAGTACCTTAATAACTCTTAATTTTGAGTTACAAATTGAATCGTCTTTGTTTATTATGGCGAACGAAATGTTTATTATGAAATGAAAGTTTCAGACGTTTCTTAAGAACTTTTAAATTCAAATTTAGATTATTGAACATATTTATATATAAAATGTCTTATTTATAAACTATTTTTCTTTTTAAAATGCTTAATTATTTTTTTACACCAACTAATGCAGGAGTGGCCAACCCAAATGATCATGCGGCCCACTTTGGAAATGCATCCTTACTCAGCGGGCCGCATGTAAAATTATATATTAAATTTATACCCACTATAGACAATTTTTTGGAGTGAAAAATTTAAACATAATGAGTTATTATTTTTGTGTTTACTGTTGTTCTTGCATGTAAACGTGGATAATATAATAATAATAATAATAAACGAACATTGTAAAGAAATATATAACATTAAAGATGAAACATAAAAAATATATAAGTATAAATGTAATCTTTAAAAAATACTTGTTTTACTAGTGCGATATTTGTTTGCACAAGAATATTATTTTAAAATAAGAGTTAATTTTTTCTCGTAATTCGACAGTTAAATTTTAATGTGTAACATAATGCACTCATTTTTAATGTACACATAATGTATTTTTTTAATACATTGGTTTTTACTGCTTTGGCCATTATAAAATAAATATATTCTGTAATTTTGTATTTTGTAAAAGTGGAGTGTAAATCTCACGGGCCGAAAAAATATTGATGGTAGGCCGCGAATTGACCACCCCTTATTTAAGTTATTACATTCTTCAGGTATTTTTGTTTTCAGTTGCCAAGCCAGCAAAAGTATTCCACCCAACTTAATTCTGTTGTTTTATTAAATAAAGAATACATGTTAAAGAAGTATGTGGAACGCCAATGATGAATGATCCCATCACACAAGAGAAGGCGAATCCTTCTCTTCTTCTCTTAAGAAATTCCCAAATCCATTCCGCCGTGTCTTCTCCACTTTCCCATTCAATTTATTTCTTATCTCGAAAATATCTAAATGCTTCTGGGGAGGATGGCGGTTTATGTCCTTTTAAAAGCTATTCTCCTTCTAAAAAAAGAAAGAAAAAAGCAAACCGATTGACGACATTCGAAACCTTGACCTCCGTGGATTTTGCCCAGACATTTCATTTAAAAGGAAAATTCCTCCCAATCACTGCTGCACTTGCCTTTTTAGAGCGCATTTCTGAGAGATATGCGACGCTTTCGGATCTTCTCTTATCTTTTTTAGAGAAGCTTCTTAAGAATTGAAGGACGAGAGCAATTAGCTGTATCTGTATTTCTCTGGTTAACGTCCACTGGTTAAAAACAGCTCAAGTAGTAAACTATTAAAATATCTCCAATTTTTTTCCCCCGTTTTATAGAAAGAATTCTATATCCATAAATTAGTGGACCTATTTTCAAAGTCGTAACGAGAAAACAAAGTCGAAAATGATAACCAAAGTTTTTTTTTTTTGCTAATTTCTTATACGGGGTCTGATGGCCGAGTGGCACTACAGGTTTCGAGTCCCGGCGCTGCCATGGATGTTTGTATGGGTTCTGAATCCACTTTATATCGTAGGTCCCTTTTCTAATAGGATCGTAGAGCGTTGTGGGAGTAGTGTTACTCGTGTCCGTAACATATCTTCAAGCTACACGTGGCCCCTGGGTAGTGCTAAGTGAGTAACGTCGGTGCAGCCCTTGCTTATGGCATGAAGATTAACTGTCTCTGTATTGCTAGCTACATTAAAACAACAACATTTATAATTCTTGAAATGTTCAAAAACATTTCACAAGGAAGTGAGTATCAAAAATTTGTCAAGTCATTCGATGGCTCCCTAAGCAACAAAGCATTATTTTATTATATTCCCAACATGGTCAGGCGGGCTGGTGGCCAATTGGCTAGTGCTCTGGCCTTTGGTACTATAGGTATCAGGTTCGAATCTTTGCAGTGGCATGGATGTTTGTGAGTAGTTCCGAATACACTTTAAACTGCAAGTTCCGGTATGTGTAGCCTTCGCGTGCACAAAGATGACCGTTGAGCGACAAACCCAACATGGTCAATCGTCAATATATCACAGTCGTGTAATGAATGGTTATATATTTAAAGTTCAAATTTTCTCTTCATTTTTTTAAAATTATTGTTTGTGTACATGAAAGTACAAATGAATTTCTCTTTTAGAAATTAATATATTTGGCGACCTATGAAACATAGCCAATATTGGCTGCAATAAAAGAGTTTCTTTTGATATTTTTATGCAATTTCGCCAACTGTGTCCTGGAGGAGTAAAAGCAGCTTCCTTTAAATTTTCCAAATCACTTACTCTAAGTTGACGTGACTGGTTTATTGAACATGCATTTGAATGACGAAAGAAGGCTTTTTTGAATTCCCAGTAGGAATTCTTTCACAATACTTGATTTTAAAACCAGAGATTTCCGATAAATTAAAAAAATTTGCGATTCAGTCATTTATGATGTTTTTCATAAGATTATTATAATTCAATTATTTTTATTAAATTTTTTTTTATTAAATTAAAATTATAAATAAATATACATACGAATGAGAATTTTAAGGCTCTGCAACTTCGATGTACTAAAATTTTCATAGTAAATACATAGGGATAGATACAGCGAGATAGGCATTTGAACCTTCAAAATCATGGAAAATTTATAAGATGCGAAAGCATTTAAAATATATATTAACTTAATGCAAGAAATAGTATCCGAATTTTTCGAGCTTTGTTTTATAATAAGTATCAAATTCTAGTTGTAAATCAGTGATAAAAATTTACGACTTTCGTTAATAAGTAAATTTCATTGATTGGTCAACCAATAATACAGGGAGATTATAATTAAAGTCCCACTTTCAAAATGCTGTAAAAAAAGAACCACTCGTCACAATGGGTTCAAATTGGAACTGAAGATGACTGTAGAAGAGGGAAATGGTATGGTATCAAAAGAAAGTTCCAAAAAAATGTTTGACTGATTTTTCCCATCCAATTTGGTATGACCTTGCAGTGGTGGATGGGCTTTCTACAAAAGGTGTCACAACTGTTGAATGACTTGGAAGTCATTTTTTCCGTCAAAAAACCGAAACAGTCAAGTCCATTGAACACTACAGTAGATTTAATATGCAACTCGTACCAAATACGTTGTCATTTCGATTCAAAATATCACTGGCAGTCGAATTCACTTTCTTTATGCCACTTACAACGCCATCTATTAATACACTTTGGAACTGTTTTTTGACGCCATGCCGTTCCCCCATTCTTCAAATATCTTCAGTTCAAGTTTAAACTTATAGCGGCGAGTGGTTCCTTTTTTCACAGCTTGTTGAAAGTGGGATTTTAATTATAATTACCCTGTTCAAATATGTTTTATGTACCATCTGGCTTTTGATAACTTGTAGTTTATTATTGGTCTTCATAGGAAAAGCCTCCAATTAGATTATAAATCCTTATATATATAATTTTTGGATTTTATTTAGTATATATTTTGTTGATTTAAAATTTTTGTGATTTAATTTATACGATGTTTTTTCATCAATCTATATAACGAGGGAAGTAACATCACCATAATGATTGTGAGAAATTGCAGTTATAGCTTTGATGTTGACGTGTATAATGTTTTTAATAAAACAAAAAAAATTCTGAAAAATGTAATCAAAATTCTTTCGACTTATTGCATACTGATTGGCAACTGGCAACTGGCCAGTTGCAGTACCGATTACGGAGTACCAATGGGGATAGACCCCTTAACCTCCTTATTTTAACTCATATATAAAATTTACAATTATTAATAGGCTGCTTAATGTTAGCATATGGCAAAAAAAAGGTTTCTAAAAATTTTTAAGTCTTTTAAATAAGGTTTCTAAAAATTAAAAAATACTGAAAAATAATAAAAGTAAGATAAAAAAAATTAAAAGTTAAAATTAAAAGTTAAAAGAATTTAAATTAAATATTCTGTAATTAGGGACCAGTTGTCGATGCCGTAGAAATATTGTATAAGATTAAAATTTTAAGATTGATTAACGTGTGAGCCGTAACAATAATCTATAAGGTAAAAGCATGGTAATAAACCCCAAAAAAGACTGTTCTCAGAACCAAAGTTCTGATATTTTATTTGTTTTTATACTGATTGAAATGACTTAAATCGCTTAAGTAAGAAACAAAATTTATTTTAATTCTTTTCCAGAAGTCTGAATAATTCAATTGAATTTGAATTCAGTTGATCAAATTAATAAGCTGTAGTTTTAAGCTAGCTTATTTTTCACCAAATATAGCGATTCTGTAGTTAATTTATTGAGAGTTCTTAAATTTGTAGCTAGTTTATTAGTCAATAAAATATCTTTAAAAACAGAATTCGTACAGGATAAGAAAACTAGCGCCAAATAATTCATCAAATGGTGACCGGTTTTCATTAATATATTCCCCAAATTCTGCAGACGTGCATGTGACTTGCAGACATCATTACTGTCAATCGTATTGGTAGTTACAAAGGGCATCGTCTTCGGCCGTTTCTCCCTCTCTAATTGTAATCAGCCTTCAATTAAAGCCGCCTCAATTTATTTAGCTAACGAAACCAATTAGACCACACTCTCGCTCGATGGACTGTTAGACCACGTAATCGGAACTGCAACTGGAGGTGAATGTTTGGATGATTTCTTTTATTTCGACTGCATGCAAGAAACAGGTTTGTTTTATATGTCAAAATATTCTGGCTGGATTAAGATCAAATGCTAAGGCAGGGATGGCCAACCCAAATGATCTTTGTTATCGCTACTTTGGAAATACATCATAACTCCGAGGGCTGCATATAAAAATTATATATCTCTATAGTAGATTTAGGGGCCTGAATGCCCGAGTGGCTAGCGCTCTGTCGCGCGGTATCACAGGTTTCGGTTTTGAGTCCCGGCGGTGCCATGGATGTTTGTAGTGGTTCGGAATCCACTTTAAACCGTAGCTCCATAAACCATTATATGTGCAGATAAATTATATTGACATGTTTTTTTATTAAGAGTATGCGATACCGTCCGATGCAAGATGTATTTTCTTTAAAAAACTCATGCTGTACTCCAGGGTTGGACAACCCAAAGGATCTCGCGGGCCACTTTATAAATGCATAACAACTCCACGGGCCGTATATATAATTATATATCCCCCTATTAGATTTAGACCTACTATAGACATTCTTTCGGAGTAAAAAATTGAACCATAGTAAGTTATTATTATTGTGTTTACTATTATTCTTACATGTAAACATAGATAATATAATAATAATGATACTAAACGCACATTGTGA
The DNA here is from genome assembly GCA_021605075.1 of Caerostris darwini. Lineage (NCBI taxonomy): Eukaryota > Metazoa > Arthropoda > Arachnida > Araneae > Araneidae > Caerostris > Caerostris darwini. The sequence continues at coordinate 159,460 of BPLQ01009683.1, read as the reverse complement.
AGAAATATATAACACTAAAAAGGAAATATAAAAATATATATAAATATAAATGAAATTAAAAAAATTAAATTATTAAAAAATATTTAATGTATTGTATTTGTATATTTTTGTTTTTCCACACTTTTACTTAGTTTTTACAAATCGTTGTGCGTATATCATGAGTTTGCAGAACATAATTTAAATATTCTGCAAACTCATAACTGTAAACTCATCAATAAAACAGGCAATATCTGTCACATGTTAGCAAGAATATTATTTTAAAATCAAAGTTAATTTTTTCTCATCATTTCGACAGTTCATTTTTGAATAAATGGATGCACACATAATGCATTTTTTTTCAATACATTGGTTTTCACTACTTTGGTCATTATGAAATAAACATGTTTTGTAAAAGCGTGATAAATCTCATGGGCCGGAAAAATATTCAAGGCGGACCGCGGGTTAGATTACTCTGATTGGCTTACGATGAATGATATTCTATCATCACATCTGTTTATTTGTATTTAATTAATAAATTGTTAAATGAATTCTTCTAAATATTAAAAAAAAATTCTCAATTGAATTTAACTTACATTTTCCTTCTATTCAAATAACGTCAATATAAAAAAAGATCCAGACCTTTCTACTGGGAAAATAAAAATTTTGACAACTGATGATATTTTAAAATTTTGTGAATAAAACAAATTGTAAAAAAACCCTGATGCTTCCCAACTTAAGTGATCAAAATACTCTTCTTTAATTTAATTTTCAAAGCAGACAAAACATTAAACACGACTCAAACGTTATTAAAAATATTTGTGAGAGTATTTATCCTGAATTGAAATCTTTCAAACACCATAGAAATTAATATTAATGACTTTGTTTTTAATTTTTACAAATACAGAAGCCATGAAAGACATTCTGTCCATCTCTTAAATTAATCAGTTTGATTCTAACAGCAACTTAATTATTTTTTATTTACAGAATTTAATTAACTCTCACAGTTCTCGAATGCAATAATTAAATACCAAAACTTTGAACTGAAAACCGAAGTTATGATTAAAAAAAAAAGGTGGGATTTAACATTTTCGATTATTTTTTCAATTAATTATTCCTTTTAATAAAACTTAATTATGAAGGCATTTGATAAAACAGGATAATCTCATTTTCAAATAAAACATCATTTATTGAGAAAAAAATAACTTCATAATATTTAAGTAAATAAATGCTCACAATAGAACTTAAAGTAAGCTCTTTATTTTTTTAAATGAAATTTGAATTTTTATTTTCATACAAGATTTAAGCATTTTATTTATTAAATTAAAATAAGATCGAAAGAGACATACAAACCAAAATGCCCTTTAGGGATTAAATAGATGTCTTTAAAGTTAAATTAATATTTTTGGATATTGTTCGGTTTAATATTTTAATCCACAAAACTAAGGAAATTATCTTAGCCAATATCCAAAAATGAAAGGATTTAGAACTGCCAATTAAATGATTAACAAGTTAAGTTAATTTTTTTTATTTCTTAATGTTTAAGTGAAAAAAAATTACTCTTTTTAGTAGTTTTCACCATAGATTAAAAATTAAACCCAAAAAATGCCTTCATGATAAATTTATTTCTGTTTTTTGTAAAATGGATCATTTATTGACTTTGAAACCGAAGGTATTTGAAAGATTTTCAATTGGTCATATGTAGTTAATGAAAAATATTTCAACATTGATTTACTATAAATATTTATATTTATAAAATTTTATACAGGTTATATGGAAAATCTTAAGAAATTTAGCTACCGTTTCACAGAATCTTTTAGTATAATATTAATTTAAAGACATTTTAATAGAAAAAAATAATAAATGTTGATAAACATTTGATAGTCTTTATTAATAGAGCATTTTTTTATAAACAGCAGTAATTTATCAGAATTCAGCTACAATAGTAAAATTTTACAAGTTACAATTTCTTGGAAGAATTAAAGCAACTTCATAGCATAAAATTAACTTCTTCTGAACGTGATCCATAAAATAAGATACTACAAAATAAAATAAAAAACAGTTTATTATTTCTATGATAAGAAATAAAAACGTATTAACTATTATTTTATTAACCCTGCTTCCATGAAACTTTTAACGACAGTAAAATGTATTGGAGAAATTTCACAAGTTACAGCATAGTGTGAGAATTAAAGCAATTTCATAAAATAAAATTAACTTCCGAAAATAATCCATAAAATAAGATACAACAACATTTTTTTTTATTTCTATGACAAATAAAAACTTTCCTTACTTCGTATCAACCCTGTTTCCATGAGACTTCCAGACACGTTTTTAACAAATACCACTACATGGAGAAATAAATGCACAGTCACAAAAGAGATATCGCTGCATTTTATTTTTCAAAAGGCCTTCCTTGAAATGAGGGGATATTTATGCATACAGAGAGCGATATAAAAATCAGTAGCTATTCAATCCGGACAGAGAGTCATTGTTCTAAATGAAAAATCCTTCCTATTCCCGAGAACGTGTCAAGACTTGTTTGAATAAAGAAGTTGCCTGCGAGGTTTTCGTCGTGAATGTTCGGCCGAGTTATTAGCACAAATTTCGTTTGCCCTTTTCTTCATTTATTTCGAAAGGGAATCCATTTGTTAACTTAACTCGATCTTCTCCAATGGACTAAGTGCATCTGTTGCAATGCATTATATTCGAAATCTTGGCATCTTATGCATTGCTTATACTAATTGTTTGAATACTATTGGATTATAACATTTGTTGTAATTTTCAGTCTTTCTTTCTTTCTTATATATTACCAACCAAGTAAAAAATAAATATTAAAAATTTTATATATATTCATTATATTGAAATGAATTTTATATTTCATTTTACTATATTTAATTTCCTATCTCTAAACAATTGTAATGGCATGTAAAGAAAGAAAAAGGTAAATTTCCATTATTTTAAAAATTACAATAGTTTTTTTTATCTTTTCTGAAATTTCTCTAAAGAAACTTTTTTTTCAACATTTAATGTCTCACTTGTCAATATTATTTATTTTTATCACTTATTTAAAATTTTGCTATGAGAATTATTTATTATTTAGTTTTACAACCATAAATATCGTATTAAATTTGTGCTTGAATAATTCTTTATGTTATAAATACTTGAAAAGAAGAAAGGGCTGATGGCCGAGTATCTAGTTCTCTGGCTCTCGGTACCACAGGTTTCGTTTTCGGGTTGGAGTACCGGCGGTGCAATAGATGTTTGTACCCGTTCGGAATTCACTTTAAGCCTGAAGGTCCCTGTAGCCCGTCTAATAGGATCGTAGAGCGCTGTGGAGTTGTGTTTCCACGTAGCCTATCTTCAAGTTACACATGCCCCTTAAAGGAGTAACAGCAATGCAGCTCTTGCTTATGACATAAAAATTAGCTGTCTGTGTATTGCCAACTGCATCAGAATAAAAACTTGAATAAAAGAAGACAAAAAATAATGTAATTTTAATTATTAGATTTATTTCTGAATAATTTCCTTATAGCAATTATCAATAGCTATAAGGAAATTATTCAGAAATAAATCTATTTATATATATATATATATATAAGATGAAACACTGCAGAATTATGGAGTTTAAAAATTTAGAAATAAATTAATGAATCTTACAATCTTAATAGTCAACCCATAGTTTGAATTTTGCTTCTATTTTTTAATGCCGGATTTGAATTTATTTGCCATTGAACAATTTATAAACAAGTACTGTCTTTCATTATGACGAAGATTTGGATGAGTTTAGAGAGAAAGGTAAATTTTTTACTAAAAGTTAGCTATATTATCTTACGAAAGCCGGAAGAAAAAGCTTTGCAAAAGAAATTTTACTTTTTTTTAAATACACTTTAAATTTTTAGAAAAGATGCTTATCTAGGAAAGAAGATCACACATTTAAATTAAATCACATATACAAAAAATTCTTGTAATTATATGGCTTTTACCAACTCTATGATTTTTATATTAAAAACAAAAAAGAAAAAAATATTTATACAAGACCATTCGACAGCCATTTTATATTTGGCCTAATCTTCAGAATGCCATCATGGCACTTTTTTTAATCAACTTGCTTTCATTACCTTCGAAGGTCTCAAACTAATCAGCATTTATTCTTCGTTTATCCTAACAAAAAGGAGTTATTTTTTTTCCTTCTACATGGTAAAAATAAGGAACAAGTATTAGTAGTAGCAGCATCAATTTGCTACTGATGATGGTCTAATTTCGTTTCTTGTAACAAGTATCACAAATCTGGAAATAAGTGCCCCGAGATTTTTATTTTCTCATTCAGCTAATTGATAATTTTCCTAAATAAAAATTATTCGTGATATAGGGAATGCATTGAATAGTTAACGTAGAAAGAAGTAGAATTTAAAGAAGAAAGTATACGCTGTATTATTATCGTGTGTGAACATGATGTTGTCCTGGTTAGGGGTTCGTGACGTTATCCGAAAAAAAGAGCCAAGACAATAAAACTTCATTACAAATGTTGACGGGAATTGGTACTTTGGGCGCCTTAACTCTTGAAATGATTCATGAATATTACTTATGGAATTTTCTGGAGAATTTGGCTTTTGATTGAAGTGTTTTGTAGTAGGGTTTTGAATCACTTTATATTTATATATCACTTTTTTTCAATTCATTAAAAATTTGTATTTTCAATGGCTATATGTACTCGTAGTGCGTTGATCATCAATTCCTTCTTTTTGAAGTTTCATATTTATCACTTTTGGCATTTTCCGGTGCCTATTGAGCTGTATAGAGCTTCTAGTTGCATTTGGAACACTTATTTCTTCATTTATGCCTAGAATTTTCAAACTTTGATATATTCTTTGGGCTATTGATTGTGATAACGTTTCTTGTAGAATTGAGAATACTTCATTCTTCATTTACGACGACATTTACGCATCTTACTTTTGTATAGTATTCTTTTAGAGATTCTTGAACAATTTATTCTCCATGAAGTTCTTGATCTCTTCAACATTGCTATATTTCATGTGGCTATTGAATTTGGCCATTCTTATAGTATTCCAATCAATTTCTTCATATATCTCTTGCATTATTAAACATTGGCATATTCCTAAGTTTATTCATCCGCTCTCGTATGTTCACACATGATAAGTTGAAATTTGCCGAGCAGATTTAGCATTTTATATTTTTTATTAATTTTATTATGATTTTCTACTTCATGAAAATTAAGGGATATATCCTCTTTTAACGTTTTGATTAAAATTACATTTTCCATAAAAAAGAATAGGAAAATAGAAATATTTTCATAATACGATATTATATACTTATTATACTATTATTATCTGAGAATATTTCTTTATTAATTACTTTATTAGTTTAGCAACAGGAAATTAGAAACTGCTGTATAGCTGATTTTTTTTTTAAATATCTTTTTGATACCTAACAGTTTTTACTAATTTTGAAAAATATATTTTGGCTAAAAATATTTTTTGATGCATTCTTTTTTCGTAACATATTTTTAAATTATATTAACGTATTTTTTAATAGTTTTCGTAACATATTTTTGAACTAAAAAGAACATAATCGTAAAATAGTTTTGAAAATGTCACTTTTCGAAGTTGTAAAATTGTAGTAATAGAAAAAATAATCTATGTATACAAATAAAATTACTTTTGATATACAATATTTATTTAGACATAAAAAAATGAAAAAAATTTTATTTTTAAGTAACTTGTAAATGAATTTCACATTTTCGATGATTTAAATTAATTATGATAATATTTTAATTTATTCCCGTTAAAAACTGAGTTCAACAAAAAAAATTTTTTAATTAAATGTAGGAAATTTCTTTATTTATTTCATTTTATTTGCCCTACAAACTTAAATTCATTGTGACTATTGTTATTTAAATTGACTATTTAAAGTTAAATCTCCTTTTTGTAAAATTTTTCGTTAACTAAATATTACTTGATACACGAATATTTTCTTTCTCGTAGATGTAGGAAAAGAATGCATCTACATGAGAAAAGGCGTCTCAAAAAACCGTTGTAAAATTTGTGAACTAGAAAATGAGAAAATCTTAAACGTAAATGAGATTTTTTACATAAATCATCTTGGCGGTAAATTGGTGATAAAATGAATTAAAAAAAATATGCTTAAAATTTTGCCAATAAAAATGGAGTACTAATTATCTTTTCATCAGAAAAAAAAAGAAAAGAGATTTGATAAATTTTTTTGCGTGTCCTACTCAACAAACCTTTTTAAATATAAATGTTTAACATTTAAAATAACATATTTAAAAAGCATATATGCGATTCTAAAATAATCCATAAAAACACACTTTATATAATATAACATCTCTTCAATGTTACAAATACCTTTGTAATTCAATATGTACATAATTTCACAAAATTGTACATTCACATTTAAACTGTGCAAAGTTTTTGTGCTGACAAATTATTCTTTATACTCTCGTATACTACATAATTTCGTGTTGCTTTTTAAAAATAAATTATCATTACTGGACATTAACACTAATAAACAGAACTTGTAATATATATAGCAGACATTTGAAGAAAAATAATTATTAGTATCCAGTTAAGTCTGAATTTTGAAACGTTGTTATTTATTAAAAAAATATTTATAAGCGATACAGTTGCATTAAAGATGCCATGGTAATTTTTTCTTCAAGTGGTTAATGTTAACGATGATTAAATTAATTTCATTAAAGAAACAGATAACGTATGTGTTCTTAAATGCAAATGCTTAATGTTTTATTGCAAGAAAAATTGACAAGGAAATTTCATTAATTATTACGCAACATATTAAATTGGAAATATTTTTTACTATATAGTATGCATTAAATAGAAATCCGTAAACGGAGACAAATGCAAATTTTGTTTAAAAAATACTTGTAAAGTTTTGATAATGGTAAATGATACTGTAACGTTATGTTTAACTGAATTGGTTCATTGATACTGGCGACATATTAAATAAAAACATTTTTTACTGTTCAGTATAGCACTAAATAGAAATCGATAAATAAAGACAAGTGCCATTTTGGTTTAAACGATACTGGTAATATTTTTGATATTGGTTAGTGATACTGGTAACGTTTTGTTTAAATGATACTGATTCATTGATACTGGTAACATTTTGTTTAAATAATACTGGTCATTGATGCTGGTAACAAATTTAATTGAAAACATTTTTTACTGTATACTATAAAACTAAATAGAACGCAATTTTTGTTTAAATAGAAAAGGAAATTAGATTGTGTGCAATAAGGTTTTTTAAAATTGATTTTAATGTGTTGAGGTTATTCTAAATATTCCAATTTACACTACATAGTATTTATGAAAAAATAATACCAGAGTACTTACATTATACAAAGGACTGTACATTTATTTAAATGAAAAATGTTTAATAGAATTTTATAAATTTCTAAAACATGGTTTCTTTGTTATTCTAACAAGCGAAAAAAAAGTCGATATATAAGTGTTAAATGATGCCCCATCTATTTCATTCAGATTTTAATAGTTTCTAACATGGAAGACCGAGAAAATCAATAACATCACTAACAAACAAAAAATATTTTCCGCATATTTTTTTTATTCTGTTTTAATCATTACTTTTATGAATATTGAAGAAAGTAACAACAAAGTGAAAATTTTTGCCAAACTGAACCATTTAGTTTTCCCTCTTTAAAAACGAACTCTTAAATACTTTACCAACGCATCATTAAATTTCGCAAAGCAGCGTCTTCTCTTAATTTTAAGACAGAACATAATTATATTCACTAATGCAGATTTCCAGCCATAAAAAAATCTCATATCTTTTTGGAGAGAGAGAGAGAGAGAAGGAGTAATAAGTATTAAAAAAAAAAAAAAAACCCTCAAAGACGGATAAAAAGATGGCCTCGAGCACCATTTTGACACGACATCTCTCTCATCTTCTTCTTCACTAAGAGTTCTTCAACCACTTTTTACCTTTTAAAATGTTAAATATTGAAGATGTCGCCGACTGAACATCTTTTTTTTTTATCTTCTAACAAGAGTATAAACTTTTACAGTCAAAGAACTCAAATTTTGAAATCTGTTAAAAGATGTCCTTCTAGGTCCTTTTTGGAACTGAAAAAAGAAAAGAAAACAAATGGAAGGGGAAAAAAATCTCCAATCGCATTTCTTCAGAATGATGTGGGAGGAAAACTGATTTTCTCTTGAAAAGTTTTTCTCGCGGAAAATTTTCGTAAATCATTTCTAAAATAGTTTTTTAAGCTCAGTTCTGTAATGTAATTTATGAAACTACTGTAATGTATGATTTAAAAAAAAAAAGAAACAAATTTTAAGAAAAATGCAATTGCTAAACGTTACAAAGTAATTTTATAATTTTCTTGTTTAATTAATTTCTCAATTGGGCAGAATTTTGTAATTAAATTTAAAAGTCAATATTTTATTACAATTCATTGAAATATGAAAAGAATCGCGGAGAAACAAGGCATTACAAAAACCTGTTTTATTTCAAAAAAGAAATTAAAAATTTTTTTTTCTAAATCGAATTTTTTTAATCTTTAATTCTAACTAAAAGATACGGAAACATATACAAACTTCTAATTTCATGAATTTATTGTTCTTTTCGAAAGCTAAAACATTTTTTACCGTATAGTATAGACCTAAAAAGAAATCCGCAAACCTGCAAGTTTTGCTTACATGATACTGGTAACGTTTTGTTTAAATGATTATGTTTCATTGATACAGGTAGCATATTAAATTGGAAACTTTTATTACTGTTTACTAAAGAACTACATAGAAATCCGTAAACGTAGACGAATGCAATTTTTGTTAAAATGATATTGGTTCATTTTCACTGGTAACATATTAAATTGGAAACTTTTTTTCCTGTATAGTATAGAAATTTGTAAACGAAGACGAATGAAGTTTGTTTAAATCGGACTAGAAATTAAAATGTGTGCAGTAAGAATTTTCAAAATTGTTTTTAGTGTGTTGATGTTATTCTAGATATTCCAATTTATTCTACATAGTTTTTATGAAAAAATAGTATCAGGATACTTACATTATACAGAGTACTGTACATTTATTTAAATTAAAAACTTTCAGTAACAGAATTTTATTAATTTCTAAAACATGTTTTCTTTGCTATTCTAACTAATAAAAAAAGGCGATACAAAAGTATTAAATGATGTTCCATCTATCTCATTCAGAATTTAATAGTTTCTGACAGGGAAGACCGAGAAAATCATTATCATCACTAACAAACAAAAAATATTTTCCGCATATTTTTTTCTTTAGATTTAATCATTACTTTTATAAATATAGAAGAGAGTAACAACAAAGTGAACATTTTTGCCAAACTGAACCATTTAGTTTTCTCTCTTAAAAACGAACTTCTTAAATACTTTACCGGCGCATCATTAAATTTCGCAAAGCAGCGTCTTCTCTTAATTTTAAGGCAGAACGTAATTATATTCACTAATGCAGATTTCTAGCCATCACAAAATCTCATAACTTTTAGAGAGAGAGAGAGAAATAATGAAAAAAAAAATGGCCTCGAGCACCATTTTGACACCTCTTTCATCTTCATCATTAAGAGTTCTTCAGCCACTTCTTACCTTTTAAAATCTTAAATATTAAAGATGTCGCCGGCTGAACAACTTTTTCTTTTTTTTTAATTCTCACAAGAGTAAAAACCTTTACAGTCAAAGAACTCAAATTTTGAAATCTGTTAAAAGATGTCCTTCTGGGTCCATTTTTGGAACTAAAAAAAAAAGCAGATGGAATAAAAAAAATTCCAATCGCATTTCTTCAAGAACGAGGTGGGAGAAAAAATGATTTTCTCTTGCAAAGTTTTTCTCGCGGAAAATTTTCGTGAATCATTTCTAAAATAGTTTTTTTAAAGCCCAGTTGTATAATGTAATTTATGAACTGAAGTATGATTTTAAAAAAAGAAAATCTATTTCAAGAAAAATTCAAGTGCTAAACGTTACAAAGTAATTTTATAATTTTCGTGGTTAATTAATTTTTTAATTGGACAGAATTTTGAGATTATATTTAAAAGATAAAATTTTATTAAAATTCACTTAAAACGTTAAAAAAATTAGTGAAGGAGACAATGAATTACAAAATCATGTTTTATTTCAAAAAAAAATTTGAAAGCTTTTGTTCTGAATCGGACTTTTTAATACTTTAATTCAAACTAAAAGAAAAGTAAATACATAAAAAATTCTACATCCATGAATTTATTGTTCCTTTTCTGAAGCTAAAAAATCTTTTACTGTATACTATAGAACTAAATAGAAATCCATAAACGAAGAAGAATGTAATTTTTGTTTAAATGATACTGGTTCTAACAGGGAAGAGCGAGAAAATCATTATCATGATTAACAAACAAAAAATATTTTCCGCATATTTTTTTTATTTTTAGTTTTAATCATTACTTTTATAAATATCGAAGAAAGTAACAACTAAGTGAAAATTTTTGCCAAACTGAACCATTTACTTTTCCCTCTTAAAAACGAACTTCTTAAATACTTTACCGGCGCATCATTAAATTTCGCAAAGCAGCGTCTTCTCTTAATTTTAAGGCAGAACGTAATTATATTCACTAATGCAGATTTTTCAGCTATCAAAAATTCGCATATCTTTTTGGAGAGAGAGAATAAAAAAACAAAAAACCTCAAAGGCTGAAAAAAAAAAAATGGCCTCGAGCACCATTTTGACACGACCGCTCTCTCGTCTTGTTCTTCATTAAGAGTTCTTCAACCACTTCTTACCTTTTAAAATGTTAAATATTAAAGATGTCGCCGGCTGAACATCCTTTTTTTTTATCTTCTCACGAGAGTAAAAACCTCTGCAGTCAAAGAAGTCAAATTTTGAAATCTGTTAAAAGATGTATACTTGGTCCTTTTTTGGAACTGAAAAAAAAAAAAAAAAATGGAGGAAAAAAATTCCATCGCATTTCGTTAAGAACGAAAAACTGATTTACTCTTGATTTTCTCGCGGAAAATTTTCGTGAAACATTTCTAAAATTCGTTTTTTTAAGCTCAGTTGTATAATGTAATTTATGAACTCAAGTATGATTTTTTAACAAAAAAAAAAATATATTTTAGGAAAAATGTAAGTGTTAAACATAACAAAGTAATTTTATAATTTTCGTGGTTAATTAATTTCTTAATTGGGCAGAATTTTGTAATTAAATTTAAAAAATATTTTGTTAAAATTCATTTAAAAAGTTAGAAGAATTCGGGAAGGAACAATGCGTTACAAAAATGCTTTACTTCAAAAAAGAAATTCGAAAACTGCCTTCTGAATCAGATATTTTGATACTTTAAGTCAAACTAAAAGACACAGGAAAACATACAAACTTCTATATCCCTCAATTTATTGTTCCTTTTCTAAAACTAAAACGTTTTTTACTGTATAGTATAGAACTAAATAAAAATCCGTAAACAAAGCCGAACGCAACTTTTGTTTAAATGATACTGGTAACGTTTTGCCTAAATGATATTGGTTCATTGATACTGGTAACGTTTTATTCAAATGATATTGGTTCATTGATATTGGTAACATATTAAATTGGAAACATTTTTTACAGTATAATATAAAACTAAACAGAAATCTGTAAATAAAGGCGATTGCCATATTTTTTTAAATGATACTGGTAACATATTAAATTTGAAGCATTTTTTACTGTATAATATAAAACTAAACAGAAATCCATAAACAAAGTCAAATACAATTTTTCTTTAAATGATGTTAGTTCTAACCTGAAAAAGCGAGAAAATCGTTATAATCACTAACAAACAAAAATTATTTCCCGCATATTTTTTTTTCTTCAGTTTTAATCATTACTTTTATGAATATCGAAGAAAGTAACAACAAAGTGAACATTTTTGCCAAACTGAACCATTTAGTTTTCCCTCTTTAAAAACGAACTCTTAAATACTTTACCAACGCATCATTAAATTTCGCAAAGCAGTAGCGTCTCCTCTTAATTTTAAGGCAGAACATAATTATATTCACTAATGCAGATTTTCAGCCATCGAAAAATCTCATATCTTCTTTGGAGAGAGAGAGAGAGAGAGAGAGAGGAGAAATAAAAAAAAAAACCTCAAAGACGGATAAAAAGATGGCCTCGAGCACCATTTTGACACGACATCTCTCTCATCTTCTTCTTCACTAAGAGTTCTTCAACCACTTTTTACCTTTTAAAATGTTAAATATTGAAGATGTCGCTGGCTGAGCAACTTTTTTTTTCTTTCTTCTCACAAGAAGTAAAAACTTTTACAGTCAAAGAACTCAAATTTTGAAATCTGTTAAAAGATGTCCTTACTTGGTCCTTTTTGGGAACTGAAAAAAAAAAATTCCAATCGCATTTCTTCAAGAACGAGATGGGAGAAAAACTGATTTTCTCTTGCAAAATTTTCTCATGGAAAATTTTCGTGAATCATTTTTTAAATAGTTTTTTAAGCTCAGTTGTATAATGTAATGTTAATGATCTGAAGTATGATTTTTAACAAAAAAAGACGCATTTCAAGAAAATTGAAAGTGCTAAACATTAGAAAGTAATTTTATAATTTTCTTGGTTAATTAATTTTTTGATTGGGTGGAATTTTGTAATTCATTTTAAAAAAGATAATATTTTATTTAAATGCAGTAAAACGTTAAAAGAATTCGTGAAAGAAACAATGAGTTACAAAATCATGTTTTATTTCAAAAAAGAAATTTCAAAACTGTTTCTTTTTTCTGAATCGAACTTTTTAATACTTTAATTATTACATATTTTCAATATATTTTTGGTCTACAAAAAAGCAGATTGTTGATCTATTTAAACTACAAATCGCTGTTGAAAATCCGTCACAATATGTATTTCCTATACATGGTTATTACTCATGGTCTCACTTTCAAAATATTGTAAAGGAAGAACCACTCGTCACAATAAGTTCAAATGTGAACTGAAGATACTTGAAGAAGTGGGAAGTGGACGGCATCAAAAAAAGTACCACCGATTTTTCTCATCCAATTTAGTATGACCTTGCCGTAGGGGAGGGGCTTTACACTAACAGTGTCACAACTGTTGAATGAATTGGAAGTCATTTTCTCCGTCAAAACACCGAAACAATCAACCACATGGAACACTACAGTTGGTGTAATGTGCAACTCATGCCAAATACGTTTTCATTTCTATTCAAAATATCACTGGCATCCGAATTGATTTTCTTTATGTCGTTTACACCGTTAGTGGAAAGCCTATCGACCATGGCAACGTCATACGACATTGGATGCGAAAAATTGGTAGAACTTTTTTGAAACTTTATTTGGTTGCCATACCGTTTCCCACTTCAAGTATCTTCAGTTAAAATTTCAACTATTTGTGATAAGTAGTTCTTTTTTACAGCATTTTAAAAGTGGGACTTTAATCATAATTACTCTGTATGTATCCATCATTTTTTTACTAGATGTTATATGTAAATCAGATGGTTGTTGTTCAACCTTCTTTATGTTTATTTACACTAGTTAATCTTTATACTTCATATTTATGTTATTTATTGCAAAAAAGACAACAGATTACAGTGTCATTTCGCAAACATTTCTATGGCAACTCCGCTGCATTAGAGATACCCTGTATTATAATATTTTTTACGTACTATAAAGCATTTCAAAAATCATACATATCAAAACAAGACTTAATTCATTAAGTTGGAGTCAAAAACTATTCTGCATTAAACAAAAATGGTGCTTTTGGAATAAAAATTCAGAAAAGTCTTTTGAGACCGAATACTCGTTCTTTAACTTTTTTTTTATTTTACAAAAGAAAAGAAAAATGTATCGATTAATCGAAAACAGTACATTTTTCCTCCTCAGACGTCAAATGCACTCAACTTTCATGCGAAAACCTACTTCCAATTTAACCGTTAATGAATAAATTCTGATTGAATTTTTCACCCTTCTCTTCCCTCGTGTTTCGCCCGACATCATAAATTCCCCCTCTTGTTATTGTAGTGTTCTCAACAACAGCTGTCAATTTCCAAAGCAGGTGTCCAATTTGTCTCCTCACAAACGCTCAGGGTTATGACGGGGAAAAACTTTGTTGGCTGAGAAAATAGTTTCAAAGCAGCAATTAAAAAAAATAATTATTCTGAGAAATTTCATCTGGTATTTATTCATTGATAAGCTGGCAATTTTTTTTATAGTTGTTGAATAGGAAGATTAGGAATTATGATTTTTTACTAAAGGCTAATATCATCAATTCAATTCAACTTAGATAATATTGATCTTTGGAGCGGTTAATTAGTTATAATTAGAAGGCATCATCGAATCTTTCGTTTATTTTAGTGGGGAAAAAATAATAATAATTTGAAAAACAGTTTAATTTCGCTGATTAAATGAATAAGAAATGCAATAGTAAAAAATAAAACCAAGTTGCATTTTTGAATTCTGAATTTTTATAAATTTTATTTTCGGAATTTTGAAAAGTGAAAAAAGTAAAAATTATTAATGAAAAATATGATAAAAATAAATGAAATGCAATTACGAACTTGAAATATTTAAAAAAAATTTATTAAAAATTTGTTAAATTGATAATTTTTTTGCTATTTGTTCTATTGTTAATTTATAATCTTTATTTAGAGATTTATCTCCCTTTTACAAAATATATTAACTTTGTAATCGCCAAAGAAGTGAAAAACAATGCATTAAAAAATACATTATTTGCACATCCGGTTATTCAAAAATTAACTATCGAAATTAGTTGCCTAATTTAGAGTTAGAGAAATAAAACAAAATTTTTGAAATATATTCATCTGCCTTTCATGTTGAAATCGAGTCAGCCTCATAATATATCCAAATGGAATTGATTGACTTACAATACAGTATTGAATTAAAACATACTTATGCAGGTTAGCGTCCGTTATGCAGGTTACATTGCAGGTTAGCGTCCGTTATGTTTGAGTGTGCTTTGTGTTCGATTAATTTCATTTCAGAAAAAGAAGCGATTCGCAGGTGTATGTTGGACCAAAAGCGCTAACACCATTTTGTGCCAGATTCCTCAAATTTCTCTTTTGTGACGCATCAGAATCAAAAATAAATTTTTATAACACTTACGTCACAAAAGAGAAATTTGAGGAATCTGGCACAAAATGGTGTTAACGCTTTTGGTCCAACATACACCTGCGAATCGCTTCTTTTTCTGAAACGAAATTAATCGAACACAAAGCACACTCAAACATAACGGACGCTAACCTGCAACACCCATTACGATGTGCGAATATCCAAATGGAGATCTATTTGCAAAAGCTAAGTGAAAGAGTGGAGAAACACATATCGCACTAGTAAAATAAGTATTTTTTAACGGTTTAATTTTTTCATTTCATTTATATTTATGTATTTTTTATATTTCATTTTTAGTGTCATATATTTCTTTACAGTTTGCATTTAGTATCATTATTATTATGATATTATATTATCTATGTTTGCATGTAAGAATAATTGTAAAAGACAGAAATAACAACTCATAATGTTTCAATTTTTCACTCTAAACAAATGTCTGTAGTGGGTGAAAATCTAATAGGGGGGGATATATAAATTTATATGCGGCCCTCGGGAGTTAGGATGCATTTCCAAAGTGGCCCGCAAGATCATTTGGGTCGGCCATCCCTGCCTTAAATGTATCTTTCGATGAAAGACAAACTTTATAGCACCAATAATTAAAATATTTTATAATTTTAATTCGCAGTGTTTATCCCAAATTAATTTCTCAACATCTTGGAATTTTACGTTAAAGTTTTTTTTAAAATCTATTCTACACCTTCCATCCTTCCCAACATCCTAATAAGTTCCCATTTTAATTGAATAATTCCATATGACCATCGAATTTATAAGAAGACGAGAGCTTAAATTAAAGTATCAGTTCCCGCCAATCTTTCAGAAGCATTTAACGACGAAACTGTCAGAAGGGTCGAAAATAACTGGGGGAGAGGGGGTAACCCGCGAAGTGAGCAGACAGGATTCCATCATCTCAACTCGGTGGCCTAATTAGTATGGAAGAAAACGTTTATTAATTACACAAGTTCGAATCTCGGTTTTGATGAAGAGGCGGGAAAGATTGCATCACGTATTGACATGTCCGTTCAATAGTTCCCCAGAAAAGCGCACGCAACTAAATTAATTTCAGATTAATCTTCTGCTCGCCTGGCCTCCTTTCTTGGACATTGGAATCCGCAATGACTCCCATCTAAAGGAATAAAATGAATTTTTAACCTAAGAAAATAATTTTATTATTCTGCTGGAAAAGCAATCGGCCATTTTTACCAAATGCACAAATCTTTATTTTATTAACAATATAAACTAGAATAATTGTTAGCCGTTGTTTTTCTATTTTAGTTTTGAGATTAACATGAAGGAAATTTTGTTGCCTTATCAACCCAGAGTTAACTTTCGTATTGAAGCCAAAATATAGCTTTCTTAAGAGCTTACTCTACAGTTTCGTTGACGGAAACTTTGTTGCCTTATCCACCGAGATTTAGTTTCGTGTTAGAGCTTTCTCTACAGTTTAGTTCTAGAGTTTAACAGTGTCCTATGATTAATTATAAGTTATTATTTTAGTTACAAGTTATTAATTATTGTTGTTATTTTGTTGTTGTTATTTTTATATTTTAGTTTTAGAGATCAACTTGTGTAACATGAACGAAATTTTATTGCCTTATCTACCCAGAGTTAGCTTTAGTGTTCAACTAAAACTAGAAGCTCAAGTAGAGCTCCAGAACTTTAGAGCTTTTTCAAAAGCTTACTCTACGGTTTTATTCTAGAGTTAATCCGTGTTCCATGGCGAAAATTCATTGCCATGTGTCATGTCCAACCAAAATTAATTATACGTTATTAGTTGTTGCTTTTCTGTTTTAATTTTAGAGCTCAACTGCGTAACATGGCGAAAATTCTGTTGCGTTGTCTATCCAGAGTTAGATTTAGTGTTAGAGATAAAACTAGAGCTTTCTCAAGAGCTTACTCAACAGTTTAGTTCTAGAGTTAAACCGTGCCCCATGACGAAACCAACATGCCTACCTACAATTAATTATAAGTCTAAAATTTGCTCTTATTTAGCTCTAGAGAAAGAGCTTTTTAGCTTTACAATACAGCTTTAGAGTGTTCGAAGAATTTATCTGATATAAATCCTTTTTTAAATTTCTTTTTCAATTATTTGATTAAGTTTACTTAATTCAGTGAGATTTTAAATTGAATAATTCAAATTTTTATTTAAATGTAGTTTATTTATGAAAAATTATTTTTCTGCATTAGCTTGTTAACTTAGAATATCATTATTTCATTATGGTAGATTTTATTGGAAAAAAATATCCAGAGAAAGTTTCAAGAGAAAGTTGTTTTATATATTATATTCTATTATAGGAAGTCAATTTTAATATAAGTAGTTAAATATTGATATTATTACGAACATTAATTGTTCTAAAACAAGCTTGTCCAACTGTAGTTTGTATAATATGTTTTCTTTCATTTTGATACCAATTTTGATTTTATTTCAAAGTATGAAATACCATTACTTGCTGAACAACTTTAAAAAAATGTCACAAAAGAAATCTGAGATCATGATGCTACGACATTTTGAATATTTATAATAGATATTTTAACAAACTTACATTTTAACGTTTTCGCAAACTGATTACTAATATTTTTTACAATTGCTGTGCATTTCACGTGTAGTGAGTAACAGTTCTTTTCTTTTAAAGGCGCTTCAAATAAACAAATTTCTGTGCCCTTCTTCTAAGGTATCGATTTTTACGATAAAAATCGCAGTTTTACTTTATTAAAAAATGTTTTTAATTTTTTCGTGTTTTTTTTTTACTATGCATCAGATAAATAATGGATAATTTCTTTTCCTACATCAAACTGTAGCCATATCCGCCGTAAGAACTCTAGCAGCCCAATAAAATTGAGCCTCGGTAAAGTTGTCAGAATTAAAAGTCATAAAATCAAGTGCAGTGCATGCTGTCGAATGTAAAAAAATCCATGGCATCACTTGACGAGCACAGAGGACAGACATCATTAGTAGCTACACCTATGGATAAGTAAAAAAATTAATTTGATCTCCCAATGATATAATTTTTAAGTTACATTCAGATTCACAAATTCGTAATATCCATTAAAGCAATTAGTTTTATCTCAACAAGCTGAATATTTCATGGATTTTATATATAGTTTCAAATACCTAATAAAACTTGGGGGTTTGTGACTTTAATCGAATACTTGCATGCATTCTAATCCAATTTTTATCATTCATCAGAATTCCATATCTTCGTCCAATTTTTGGTTAGCAATCAACTCGTCAATCTCCAATAAACTATTTGTCATGTTATTTTTTCGAAAATTGTGTTTGTAGATTACCAATGCTTTCAAACGGTTCTCGCCACAATCCGAGAAAGCTTGCAGTCAGTAATTACAAATTTCCTTTTTGATTCGGCGAAGTGCGGAAGTTAAGTCGCGAAAGGCGGGAATCTTTAACGGTAATTATTCTGGGAAAATTCTGCTCAATGAGTTTTGTTCTCTTAATAAACTTCTGCGCTGTAGGAACTATTCGAACTCTGTAATTACATCGCATTTCTGAGGAAAGTGAAAAATCCAGACCACCAAATTATGACAATTTATTGTGAAATTAAAGGTAAAAGTTGTTACAGTTGCGGATCTTTCTCAGAATCCCCACTCGCTTATTTTGTGTGACTCAATGATTTGAACTTTTAATAATGGTGCTAAAAGATAAAAATTTTCACTCTTCTGATTGGCAACACCGGTATTATCGTCTATTTGACTTCCGTTCCAAAACTGTGTTTTTTGATGCGTTTATTTGAATGCATTTTTAATTTTAAAAAGAATTCTTCAATTTAATAAAATCATTGCTTTAATGTCATATTTATCCTATTATATAAAAAAGACATTTTTTCGATTTTTTTAAGCAATTAAATCTTCAGATTATTATGAAATTTTGTATAGCGATCGAGTATCAATTTTATTCGAAATTCAATGGAAAGTGGCATCACAATAATTTCATAAAAATTAATTAAATTAATTTCCTGCCATTTAAAAAATATAGAGAAAACTGCTACGAATACAACTAAACTGATAAGAAAAGCATTGATAATTATATTAGATTTGAATAAAATTTACATCTATCTGTAAATATTCTGAAAAGAGCACTTCCCTACATGTACAGGGTGATTATAATTAGAGTCACACTTTCAAAATACACTTCTCTTTGGCGCTGAGCCTCCCTGTTCTGTTCTGGACATTTCAAAAGATGTTCTGAATTCATTTTTCAGCTCTACATAGTGGGCAAGTGTTCGAGGCGATCTTAATTAGGCGTTCCGCAAGACAATCGTGTTCGGTTCTTAATCGAAAGTTGGCAACCGCCTCTTTACGTGGTCTAGTGTTAAAAATTTCCCAGCTGTCTTGAATAGTGTGCCACTTTCTGCCTTCAGATTTAGTTACGAGAATATCTTTCAGTTTCTTAAAAATTTCTCTGTGAATATATTTCTTGAAAGATTCTGGTGGAATTTCTTTCCAATATTCACATGGTTTCTTTTCTTTGCAAGTGAATCTGCTGCTTCATTACCTTTGATTCCCGCGTGTGATGATATCCACAGGAATACAATTTCAATGGCTTTACTTCTTAAATTTTGTTATTATTGTCCTGGACATTTCAAAAGATGTTCTGAATTTCATTGTTCCAGCTCTACGTATTGGGCAAGTATTCAAAATGTGGACACCTATTCTGTTTAGATGTTCCGCAAGATAATCGTGTCGGATTCTTAATAGAAACGTTCTGTTACTAATGTAATTCAAATTTTATATATAAATTAATCACATTGTTTCATCTAAAAACGTATATATAGCATGATTTATTGTTGATATAATACAGCTGGCCATAAGCAAGGGCTACACTGCTTTATTTAGCACTACCCAGGAGGCAAGTGTAGCTTGAAGATAGGCTACGGACGCGAGCAACACCATCCCCACAACACTCTACGATGTACGATCCAACACTCTACTATGTACGATCCAACACTCTACGCCGTACGCAACACTCTACGATCCTTTAAACGGGACCTACGGTTTAAAGTAGATTCCGAACCACTACAAACATCCATGGCACCGCCGAGACTCGAATCCGAAACCTGTGGTACCGAGCGGCTGTGCGCTAGCCACTCAACCATATCATATATTGAAGAACATATTATATAAATCAAAACTTATTCATAAACTCGTTTTATTACAAAAGGTTTCTTTTCATAAAAACAAGTTTATTTCTCTTTCGAAACATTAAAATAATCCATTTTAGAAAAGAATTCCATAAAACAGTTCTAAACAGTTTCATTGCTGCTGAGATTACTTGGAGAAATTTTGCATTTAACTACCCCGAAATGAAGGCGCTTAAAAATTTATGATCAACAAGTTGCATCTAAACATCTTCTCCTTTGTTCTAAAGTTTATGAAAGTCTTTACTTAAGCAATAATTTATTTCGAACTCTCTAAAACGTTTTCCATTTAGAAGGACGCGAATCAAAGACAAATAAAAAGAACTACTTGTGGCCAGAAACTTTCCCTCCGTAGACGAATCCATTATGGTTATGATTTCTCTTGAAATGCCCAAAGCATTTCAGACGCTTTTGAATAAACCAATCATTTTAAAAGGGCCACAAACAGAATATCACGCGAAACTACATAAAACCAGGATCCTCTTATATTTCAAATCTCTGAAAAGAGCTTTGAAGTCAAAAGGGTGGTTAGGACTTCAATCGCAATAAAATTTCCCTGGGATGTTTAGAGGACTTCGTTTAATAGTTTTCCAGAGACAATTCGTTCATAAACAGAATCAATTCGTTTACTATTAAACTGCAATTATAATATTGCTCTTTAATAATATACTGATGCATCCCAATTACCTTTTAGCTATATTTAATAATTTAATATTTCTACTGCAAAAAAAATAATAACTCATGCTTACAGGTTTTTGATTCATTCATCCTCTCTCGTAAGGATGAAGCAGGTATATTTTGTAAGGAATCTAATTATACTAAATAATCGTATATTTGTCGTTTAGAAACATGTTAAAGCTGGTGATGCCCCTTTAAATAAGATTATCACCTGTAGATCTCAAATTCAATTAAATTCAATGCAGTTAGAGCTGGCGATGTTCTTTTTTTTTTCTAATGCAGCTGGCAATAATAGTTAATATTTATGCCATAAGCAAGGGCTGCGCCGCTGTTACTCATTTAGCACTACTCAAGGGGCACGTGTAACTTGAAGATAGGCAACGAACGCGAGAAACATTAACCCCACAAAGCGCTACGATCCTGTTAGGCCGGGATCTACGGTTTTAAAGGGGATTCCGAACCATTACAAACATCCATGGCACTAGCGGTGCTCCTTAAAATAGGATCAACTTCTTTTGGTCTTTTCAATGCAATGAGAGCTCTAGTGATACACTTTAAAATAGAATAATCATCTTTAGGCGGCCTGGTGATCACAGGCTTCCGGTTTGGTATCACCTGATGGTAGCATGTATGTTTTTAGGGGTTTGGAATCCACTTTAACTTTAGGTCCCGGTCTGTTTAGCCCTCATGAACGTAGAGCGACAAAAACAAACCATAATCTTTAGATCTTTAATTCAGCTCAACTTTTAAAAGAAACTGAAATTCACTCTGTATTTAAATTAATCATGTTTAAATATGTTTTTCCACTGAATTACTGGACAATTTAATCGCTGAATAATTTATGCTTACAGATTTTTTTCTCATTATTTCGACAGTTCTTTTTCGAATAGTATAATATATGGATGCACACATAATGTATTTTTTTATTACATTGGTTTTCACTACTTTGGCCATTATAAAATAAATATATTTTGGAAAAGTGTGATAAATGTCACGGGCTGGAAAAATATTCAAGGCTGTCCGAGTATTAGCCATCCCTGATTTAAGCAGTATTCGCCTGTTTTAGTCGTTGCGAAATGTTTTTCTTCGGATTATTTCTATAAAAAGAAACACTGACCCAGATTTTTCTTCCAGCGGATTTCAGTAATTTTCTTACTTATAACTAAAATCTTGAAATGTCCTTGTTTATAATTGAATTTTGTTTATTTATTCAACTTCTTGAACTATATCCTGTATTTTCAAGTTTTTTTGTGTGCACTTTTAGTGCAACCCAAATCATTTTAACATTTGTTAACCCGTCAATCAAAATCGTTTCTATGTTTCACACATACTTTTTCTTATATTTAATGAATGGCTTAAAACATCTGATCTAAAGGTTTTTTCTCACTGTATTTCGATGTCTTTAAATTGTTTTAAGTATTTTTGTTTGATAATTTTAAATAAAATAATTTTAAATAAATAATTTTTAATAAATTTTAAATAAAATTTTATTGACTCTTCCTAAAGATTTTGTCTTTCTAACCAAAACTTTTTTTTTAAATAAAAGAATTTTTTTCCTATACTCCATTTATTTTTAAAATTCTTAAATCAATAATATTTCACGTGAAAGATATTTTTTATAAAGATTGTAGTTCAGCTACTAGGTTTATTTCAATCCTGATTTTTAATTTTTTACATAAAATATATAATTAAATTTAAAACTTTTATTTAAAGGATATTTATATACATCTTTCTAAGATAGTTTTTGTAGTCTTATAAGTTTTTATTAAAAACTTAATAGTTAATATTCACAAAATAACTGAAAACTTTTTGCACTAAAATAATTTACCCAACAGCAGAGAGATGCACTTGCAACTTATAACATGGCAGTTATAACACCATGAGAGATACACTTGCAATTTATGACATGACAGTTATAACACCATGAGAGATATGTTATTATTATGAATTATTTAAGTTATGACATTGTTATAACTTGCAAGTGCGATAAAGGATGAAAGATACACTTGCAAGTTATAACATTGTTGCAATTGTATCTCTCATCCTTTAAAGACTGACAACTTTACTAAAGTACTATTATGATAGCATTAAAATACTATTATGATTTACTAAAGTACTATTTATGATCATCAATAAACTAGTATTTTAATTTACCTGCGAGTAAAATTTAGTCATAAGACATTTAACAATAATATCTGTTTGAAAAAATGTTCCTTAAATTTTTAATATTGTAACTATTAAAATAAGTTATTATTTAAAGATCTCAAAGCATGCAAAATTTGTTATTTATTTTTTTTATTCAGGAGCATCGTGTCAAATATGAAGTTTTTAATCGTACTAAAACAACAGTTTTCTAATTTTATAAATTTGTAAAAATTACATCCCAGGTACTTTTTTTTAATTTTCTAACTTAGTAACAGCTGAAAAAATATTTCCTATTCCTTTATTTATCCCAAGTCAATTGAATTAAGAAAGAATAGTAGATTTCCCCAGATAGTAGCAATTTGTATTCTGTTTCCAATACGACATAATGTAATACAGTTTATCTCTAGTTTAGAGTAGATTAAATTACAGTTTATTGGAAAGAATTAACTTCTCTTTAAACCAGTATTTTTCAATTTGTTTAAGTAAAAAAATATAAAATATCCATATTATTTTATGAACAATCTTTCTTTATAGTGTATATAAACTATAATTAAAATAAAAACTATAATATAAACTATATAAACTATATAAACTATAATTAAAATAAAAAATAAAGTGAAAAAAAAAAGAAATATAGGTTCTATTTCTCAATTTTTTATGTAAAAAAATATAAAATATCCGTAGTTTTTTTTTATGAATAATCTTTCTTTAGAGTGTAATTACATATAAACTATAATTTAAATAAAAAAATAAAGTGAACAAAAAGAAGTATAGGTTCTATTTCTCAATTTTTTTTATGGGAAAAAAATAAAATATCCATAGTTTTTTTTATGAATAATCTTTCTTTATAATGTAGTTATATATAAACTATAATTAAAATAAATGAGTTAAGTGAACGTAAAGAAGTATATGTTCTACCACATGATTGTTATTTTAAGCATATAAAGTAATAGAAAAAGGTAATAAATCTGAATTGACTGTAAAATTTCCCATGATTTGAAATCTTTGAATGATAAATGCTTTTAATATGATTACGTAATACTAAAAAAATTTAGCAGTTGATTTAAACATTTAAAATATGATAAAACTGTTATTTATGGAAACTTGAGGAGAAATTATGGTTGTTTCATCCTTTGCAATCTATACTAATTTTTATCGTATCTAAAATGAACCTGAGTCATTTTCAAGGATGGCATTTTTTTTTTATCTGTGTCTGTTTCCATTTTCCTTTACTTTAGAACGTTTCTAATCAGTTTTTAATGTGAGTCATTCTCCATTAGACCTAAAGTGATATAGCAGGTTTAACGTTTTTCAAAGTGCACCGCAAGGTGACTGCTATACTGCACTCACATTATGTTACTTCATTTATAAGCGAACATCCACAAGGTTGGCATTCGGAAAGGATATTTTGACCATCTCCGGCATAGACAGTGGCCTAGTGGCCAAGTGGCTAGCTCTCCGGCCTTTGGTACCACAGACTTCCGGTTCGAATCCTGGCGGTGAAAGGGATGTCTGTGAGTGAAAATTCGGAATCCACTTTAAACTGTAGGTACCGGTCTGTTTAGCCCTCGTGGGCACAAGATGACCGTAGAGCAACGAATCAAATCAAACCTTCGTGGTCAACGAGCTTTTGGTTTATCTTTGCTTACCAAGTTCTGAATGAAATACCTTTGGTTCCGAAACCTATTACGCTATTCACCAGACTATTCCAACCCACATATGGTTTCTATCATTGACGAATTTAATTTCCCAGGGCGTTTTAATCAAAAATAAAAAAAGCGCTGCTATACAAAAAAGATGTAAAAGACAGCAGAAAATGTTCAGGTTCGCCA
Source organism: Caerostris darwini (assembly GCA_021605075.1). Taxonomy (NCBI): domain Eukaryota; kingdom Metazoa; phylum Arthropoda; class Arachnida; order Araneae; family Araneidae; genus Caerostris; species Caerostris darwini. The sequence goes on along the minus strand of BPLQ01009683.1, from coordinate 134,545 downwards.
TAAATGTCCGGAAGAGAATCACGGAACGATGTTTTATGTCGTTCATCAACCCATAAGTCGCAAAACGGGACACAGGAGAAGGTCCAGCAGTCCATTAAGTGCGGGGAATCCCGAGCGGCTCGTTTCAATTTGGTCGGGAATGCTCATCGCCGTCTTTCGACCGCCTAGTTTTACGACTCGGGAAAATGTCTGCAGCAGCGGAACCTGGTGGGGAAAGGGGAACTCATGAATCAGAGGTCGTTCATCTGATTTGAGAAAGTAGAGTGCATTGTGTTACGATGTAGTTTTTGTTTGATGAATAAGAAGACTTAAGGAAATAAGAAGAATTATAGATGATTTCTTTTTCATAATGCGTTTGCGTTCACAAATTATTACATTCGTTTCTTAATTTTTGGGGCCAGAAGTAGCTAGTGTTGATTCTTCCCAAGGTCGTTGCAATTAACAAGCCGGACCAAAAATTTCCATATTTGTGCCGGGAACGGTTATGGCAAATTCATCATCATCATCATCTACTGGCATATTTCTAGACAGGAGACGCTTTTTTTTTTTACAGTTCAGGGTTGTCAGCACAACGCCCAACACTCTACAGCCATATTAGATCGGAAACTACAGTTTAAAGTGGATTCCGAATCACTGCAGGCATCCATGGCACCGCCGGGACTCGAACCCAAAACTTGTGGCATCGAGCGCCAGAGCACTAGTCACTGATTATCAGGCCAGTGGCTATCAGGTCAGCAGGCAGATGGGCTTGGTTCATCTTAGGGCCGTTGCGCCATTGATGATGATGAGTGCATTGAATTTTAATTCATAATGTTTATATTTACTACGGTGTAAATAAAAAAAGAGTTATATAAAGTGTACTATCCAATTTATTATTTTAAAAACGATGTTGTTATATGCTTTATCTAAATTTATCACTGTTATCAAATGCTAAATTTTGTGTTAGTTAATTTATAATGAAAATGATTCTAGTTTAAAAATAAAGTAATATAAAGCATCACTTGGTTACAACGCCATCTCATCACAACGTCTTTCTCATCAGAGTTGTTCTTTTTAATATTAGAAGAATGAAAAGGACGAAAAAGTCGTCAGAGAAAAATGAGGAAACACTAAATATTAATATTCTTTTTTAATTAAAACTGCGATAAGAGCGACAATTTTTAATGAAAAAAACTTAGGGCTTATGTCACGCTGATATTAGATTACTACATTTTAACTTGCTTTAATTTTAATGTTTTCCTTTTTCAAGTAAAAATTGTAATTTTAGGTACACAAATTTGTACAAAAATATGTTTCAATGTGCATATGCTCAAGATTTCATAGCCTCAAAAAATTAATAACTGACGCCCTTCTAAAATTTCCTAAATATTTAATCATTGTTTTTTTAAAAAGTCCACTATTTAAACAAAACAAGAAGGAGGAGCTAAGATGTTTTCAATTCAAATTTTAGTATTCTGTTGATATTGTTCTAATGCAGCTGGCAAATACTTAGTTATCTTTTATGCCATATGCAAGGGCTGTACAGATGTTACTCATGTAACATTACCCAGGGGGCACGTGTTGCTGGAAGATGTGCTACGGACGCAAGTAACACTACTCCACAACGCTCTACGAGAGTATTAGAGCGGGAACTATGGCTTAAAGTGGATTCCGAACCACTGCAAGCATCCAGGGCACCGACATGGTTCGAACCCGAAACCTGTGGTGCTGAGCGCCAGAGCGCTAGCCACTCGGCCATCAGGCCTCTCGAAATGATATGAAAACAAGAGGGTAATTTAAAAAGAATGCCTTAGTAATAGATAATGATATCAAATTAAATTACCAACATTAAAATAATTGCTTCATAAATAATATTTACTGACGTAAAATGTATTTTATTTTAATTTAGTGAAATCCTATTAAGTTTCAGGCACTCAGCATATCGAATGTTTAGAATGTATCGAATGTTAATGAAAAATTTCATTCAATAAAAGAAATGCTGCTTTGTAAAAAAACTTAATTAAACTTCGTTACATTAAACGCCTGTAAAACCAATCTAAGAATAAAATATAAAAAAGGCATCGGCGTCTTTTCGGAGCCCTCGTAAACTTACGTCAACAGGTCAGTTGCTCCTCTGGGCTATTTTTATTTTTCGGAGAACCTAAACTCCTGATTTGCATGTGACAAGGGCTGCCCGCTGCTTCTTTATTATCTCTCCGTTTTCATAAAGCGTCGGTAGGGGTCGCTTTTTCTTATCGGTTTTTCTTTTTCCGGGGCAGGAAATTTATTCATGTATTTTTCTCGAATGAGATGTTCTTAGTCGTTGCTTACGTAATTGGTCTTTTTTTTTTATCTCCTTTTCTCAAATGGTCAGTTTTCACTGAGTTTCATTTTCAAGTCTTTTAGTGTTAAAGTAAAATCAATATTATTCATGCAGTAAAAAGGGCCATGTGAATTCAGGTTCTATAGAACTAACGAATTGAAAAGTTGTATTGAGTATCAGGGCAACCAATAAAATCAATAATAATGTTAATGAATAATACTGATATTATTTTAACATGTAGCAAAAAAGTCATGTGAATGCAGTTAGTAAAGGTTCTGCAGAACTAACTAATTGTGAAGTTGTATTGGGTATTAGGGTGACCAAATTTTTAAAATGGATATTTTTTTTATAATTTTTAATAGCTGTTTTTTAATTTCTAAACTTTAAAAGAAATTTTTCTAATACAAAATTTCTTTCAATGGCATGTAGAAATGGTTTCATGTAAAATTCTTAGTTAATATCATTTTCAAAATTAATCATTATATGTTCTACTTTACATTATTATTTAATCAGCATCCAGTAGTTAAATATTCAGTACAGGTCAAATTGCTACGAATATTAACTGTGAAACGCTTAATGTTTTGTATGAATAAAACTTTTTCTGTCGTTGCTTTTTAATAAAAATCCCTTTTTAAAAATGACTGGCCTTTGTGTTGACGAAATCTAGAATGACGTCCTTGCAATAAATCTGCCTGTGATGAAGCATATGCTCAAAACCGCCCTGTAACTTGGCTATTTTAAAATTAATTAATTCTTCGCAGTAAATGATAAAGTTTATCCAAAATATTTGTCACTATCGTTACATTTAATATCAAAACTGTTGTTCAGCTCTATTTAAATAACATAGATTAGTAGTCTATCCCAAAATTCTTGAGTTATGTACCTTGCATTAGAAATCAAAAACGACTTGAGACATTACTCACTCATCTTGAAGGGTGCATGGCCTGAAATATTCATCCTTGAGTCTACGAAGTATTGAAAAGATTCAACATAATCTCGGGCGTATAGCGCGTGGATATGGAATTTTCGGTCAGGCTTGTTAATTGCAACGACCTTGGGAAGAATCAACACTAGCTACTCCAAACCCCAAAAATTAAAAAGCGAGCATTATGCATTATGAAAAAAGGAAATATCTTTAATTCTTATTTCCTTAAATCTTCTTATTCTTCAAATACAAAAATACATCGTAACATAATGTACTCTACTGTCTGAAATCGGGTGGACGACATCTGATTCGTTAGTTCCCATTTCCCTACCAGACCTCATCCGAGTCGTAAAGCGAGGCGGTCGAAATACGCAATGAGCATTCCCGGCCAAATTGAAACGACCCGCTCGTGATTCCGGGCACTTAATGGACTGCTGGACCTTCTCCTGTGTCCAGTTATGCGACTTATGGGCTGATGAATGACATAAAACATCGTTCGGTGATTCTCTGCCGGACATTTACGGCGGACCTGGACATTTTCTGCTGTCTTTTACATTTTTTTTGTGTAGCCCATGCTTGAATAAATCCTTTTTTTTTTTTTTGATTAAAATGCACTAGGAAATAAATTCGTCAATGATACAAATCTTAAGTGCGTTGGAATAGTCTGGTGAATAGAGTAATAAGTTTCAGAACCAAAGGTACTTTGTTGGAACTTGATATGCAATGTTAAATCGAAATCTTCGTTGTGTATGCCAGAGATAGACAGGATGAGTAAAAATATCCATCCCGAATACGAAGCTTGCGGATGTTCGCTTATAAATGAGGTAACATAATGTGGGTGCAGTATAGCACGCACCGCGCGGCACAATTTGCAAAACGCTAAATCTGCTATATCACTTTACAGTTAATAGAGAATGACTCACATCAAGTACTATCACTACTCCCACAACGCTCTACGATCATATTATACCACTACTACTATTAAACCACACCACATCACTGTGCCTAGGGTTGAGTTACACTATGCCTTGAGTTGTCCGTTTACAGTTTGGGTGAGAAGAATGTTGTGATTGGGCTCTGTGATGGTCTATGGTCATATGAGATGGCGACCTACAGCCTAAAGTGGATTCCGAACGACTACAAACATTCATGCCACCGCCTGGACTCGAACCCGAGTGCTAGACACTCGGCCATCAGGCCCCTTACAGTCAAATTAGATTTATTACCTTTTTTATTACTTTATATGCTTTAAATAACAATCACGTGAAAGAACATATACTTCTTTATGCTCACTTTACTCATTTATTTTAACAATAGTTTATATGTAACTACAGTATAAAGAAAGATGATTCATAAAATACTACGGATATTTTATATTTTTTTACGTAAATTGGATAGCCCCTATAATGTAAAATAACGATGATGATGATAACAAATTTCCTTTTTCGAATTTTTGAAAATCGTTCCAACACATAACGATTGGTTAAAAAACATTCCAAGAAAACAGCTGACAGTGGGCAATCTTCTTTTTAAAGGGACCAGTTGCTCGATCAACAAAGGGCGCAAAACTTTTTCCGAAAGTGCCGAATTAGAGGCGGCGCCCCTAGGAAAAGGTGCGATGCCGACTCGTGCCGTCGCCATGACAACGAACTTTGTAACCACTTAACAAACGGTGCTCAATCAATTTGCAGTTACAGTTTACAAATGGTCGGCGGTTTGCATTTATTCCCGAACCGGGGATTTAAAGCGCCCCTGAAAGGTGTTAAAGCGTCTCGATAACAAAGACACACGAGTGTCCACGGAAGCATTTTGAGGGCAGCCATTACGACGTCGTTCTCTCTAAAGGGCTGAAATGATAGATAAGCAAATGATGAAACGTTTCAAGTGCCCAGAAATGAGACACTGCTTTGTAAAATTTCACTTCAAACTTCGGACGATTGCTATTTGCAAAGCTCTTGGGGCATTTCAACAATTTAAGTGCGTTATAAAATGTAAACTCTGTTCAAGTATTCTGGTACAGCTATGATGATTTAAGCGTGAAATATTTTGTAGCTCAAAGAACACATGAAACGTCAATGACGATGAAAAGGATTTAATACATATAAAAACCGCGAAATTCAAAGCCTCATAAAAAGTTTTTAAAAAAATGATGGCTACTTTTAACTGACACAAATACGTAAATAAAAAAAAATATGACTATTTTTAACTGACACAAATACGTAAATAAAAAAATTATGACTATTTTTAACTGACACGAATACGTAAATAAAAATATTATGATTACTTTTAACTGACACAAATATGTAAATAAAAAAAATGTCTGCTTTTAACTGACGCAAATACGCAAATAAAAAAAATAATAGCTACTTTTAACTGACGCAAATACGTAAATAAAAAAATGATGACTACTTTTAACTGACGCAAATACGAAAGTAAAAAAAATGATGACTACTTTTAACTGAACGCAATTATGTAAATAAAATTACTACATTCACAAAATAAAATTAATTAAATGCAAAGTTGAAGTTAAAAAATTTCTAATTTCAGAAGATCTCTATGTGCATTTCGTGAGATAACTATGCGAAAATGTTCAGATCAAATGAATTTAAACCACGGGTGGCCAACCCAAGTGAACTTATATGCCACTTTGGAAATGCATCATCACTCCGCAGGCCGCTTATAAAATTATATATCCCCCTATTAGATTTAGACCCACTACAGGCATTTTTTTGGAGTGAAAAATTGAAAAAGAAGGAGTTATTATTGTGTTTACTATCATTCTCACATGTAAACATAGATAACATAATAATAATGATACTAAACGCACATTGTAAATGAATATATAACACTAAAAACGAAATATAAAAAATATACAAATATATGCTGTTCCCTCTATCAACAGGACATGATTGCATTGCGGTCCATCTTAACCGTATTGGCATTCTTGCAATGGTCACGTGCCTATTGTGCATAATTACAATTCATATAAATATATACATGCGCGTGTATCTTGAGTTGGCTGAATATAATTTAATTATTCTGCAAATTCATAACTGTAAATTCATAAATAAAAACAGGCAATATCTGTCCTATTTTTGCAAGGATATTAGTTTAAAATCAAAGTGAATTTCTTCTCATCCTTTCGAAAGTTGATTTTTGAACATATATGGATGCACACATAATGTTATTATTTTTAATACATTGTTTTCCACTACTGTGGCCATCTAACGGGTGTGATACATCTAATGGGCCGGAAAAACATTCAAGGCATGCCGCGGGTTGGCCACCCCTGCTTTAAGCAGTATTCGCATGTTTTAGTTGTTGTGAAAGGTTTTTCTTTGGATTATTTCTGTAAAAAGAAACGGTGACCCAGATTTCGTCGATTTCTCTTGCTTAAACTCATTTCCTACGTGTTATATAATACGCAAGTGTTTTTTGTTGGGATTCCACTGTTGGAATTGAATACAATTTCTACCGAGAGCTTTCCTTTCCGTTGTATAACATTCACTTATTTATTGATATATTTAACAAATTTTAGATTTCATTTTTCAATTTTTATCACTTGAATTTATATATTTTTACACCTGCGTTTGTCTATTAACCTAGTTATATAATTTGATGTAAATAAACTTCGTATTTAAATTTTTTTTTTTAAAAAACCAATTATTATTCGCATTTAAATTGAACAAAAAAAATATTACAGCTTTTATTAGCTTTTTCCAATTTTATAAAGTTTATTATAAGATAAATTTTAAAAAATTATGCCCATTTAAGTGTTTCTAAATTATTTTAACTTAAATTAATTTTTATCACATTTTTTCTTAGTAACCAACTTTGAAATAAATAACCACCTGCATATTTTCAAAGAAATAATTTCATTAATTAACTATAGCTGAAATAAATTTTCTTTAATTAATAACATTTTAACAGTATATTTCTGCATGGTTGTATTTTATACTTATTTATAACAATGAAATAATTTTTTAAAACTAATAAATAATTAATTTAATCAATTTACTTTCTAAAATAAATTATAAAATTATAAATTATTTTCACTTCAATATGAAAAATGGATACAATGCATTATATAAGGTGATTATAATTAAAGTCCCACTTTCAAAATGCTGTAAAAAAAGAACCCCTCGTCGAAATGAGTACAAATTTGAACTGAAGATACTTCAAGCAGGGGTAAACGGTGCGGCGTCAAAAAAAAGTTGCAAAGTGTATTCATAGAGGGCGCTGTAAGTAACAAAGAAAGTGAATTCGGCTGCTTGTGATATTTTGAATCGAAATGACAACGTATTTGGTATGAGTTGCAGATTAAACCAATCGCAGTGTTCAATGATAAGCTTGTTGTTTATGGTTTTTGACAGAAAAAAATAACTTCCAAGTCATTCAACAGTTGTGACACTGTTAGTGGAAAGCCCTTCCCCCACGGCAAGGCCATACCAAATTGGACGGGAAAAATCGGTGGAAATCTCTTTAGAACTTTTTTGATGCCATACCGTTTCCCCCTTCTTCAAATATATTCAGTTACAAATTTGAACTCATTAAGACGAGTGGTTCTTTTTTACACCTTTTTGAATGTGGGAATAATTACTCTATATTAATATACGACATATATAAATATCATTTCTTCATTTTTTTGTGAAACATTAGTGGGTCGCGTGTTCCATGTATGTATGTCCAAATCAGTTGAGGGAAAGAGTCTTCCTTGTAAACTTTTGACAGAAAATGACCCACATTTGTTTGCAGTATGGGAGAGTTCCCGGAAAAGTCCAACCAGCCTGAAAGATTATCGATTTGAGACGCTTTACAACCTGTGTTACAATCGTCCCCAATTCTCTTCGTTTCTTAAACAGTGACTGCAAGGGACCCCACGAATGGATTCGAAACCCAACTCTGTTGCATGGTAGCAGCATCCGAGAGGGGGAATTTATGTATTTGCCACTTAGTATTTTCATAAATTTTTAATAGTTAAACACAACTAATTATTAAAAGGACTATTAAATCCGTTATTTCAACTTTTTTAATTGCAAGAAAATAAAACGCAGTTTACCAAGGATTAGGATTGTTAATTTTATTCGTTGTCATCATAAGGGAATATCTCTTATATCAGGCAACAGAAGACAAATACAGAATCAATTATTTGGAAAAAGCAAATTTGAACTAAAATAAAAAGTTCTCTTTTCAATTATCATAATTGGCGAATCAATTTCAAAGCGAAAGCCTTAATAAATGCATAGCTTAATAATCTATTCGAAGTGGATTCCATGACTATCAGTTCCCATGTTAGATTGGGTAGTTCGTAAACAGATCAAATTATTTCACTAATATATAATCATTTAGGAAATTACCAAATTGTTTCTCTGACTATTATTCCATAAATGACAAACAAGAATGTAAAATTATTTTAAATTATTATATTTAGATGTGAACAAATATTTGCATTAGCATATATATAAGTAGATTATGCTTTCCTGACAAGTACAATGAATTCATCTCTGCAGAAACTCTACTTTTATAGGGTGGGCCTGTGGTGTCTAGGGGTTAATTTTCAACAAAATGAAGAAACAGGGTGTTTCTTTTAAGGCCAACAGCCATTTAATTCAGATCCTTATTTACATATTTACATTTATTAATGCTGCTTTACAATTATCATTCTCTCGCTGCTTCCCGCGCGGCTATCCCACCTGTAGCCAATTTCTTACCTTTTCTTAATTAAAATATTATTAAATCCGATTTATGCCCGATTACGGCGATTTACGGTTATTTTAATTCAAAGATCCATTTTTTATTAAAATCAATTATTTTTCTTATGTAACATAGGTGGGCATTGGTAGTCACTTATGTATCCCACGAACAGCCCACCATCGGGAGTTGAGAGAAAGACATTGAATTCCGGGAGGACTTTTAGGGGTAACTATTTTTAGGGTAACATTTGCTTGTCGAATGGAAGGAAACTTGGAAAACACCCAAGTAGCCTGGTTAATGATGCGGGAGGATTTACACACCACAATCTCTATTGAATGTCCTCATTTCTGAAAGCAGTGACTACAACAATGACGGCAGTGGGAGTTGCAGCTTGATGGCTGTGGCCGTTGGTACCGAAAGCTTCAGATTCGAATTCTGGCGGTGGCATGGATGCTTGTTTGTGGTTCGGAATCCACGCTTAACTGTAGGTCCCGGTCTATTTAGCCTAAAGTGTGCACAAGATGACCGTAGAGTGGCAAACCAATCCAGAGGGAGTCAAATCTCATCCTTCCTATATGCTAGCTGCACGTTGCCGCTAGGCCACGAGTCGGGCATGCCTAACACCACTGTAAACATTCTTATCACAGGGCATTTGATTGAAATGGGCGTTGCAAACTCAAATCCTTCAGTTCACTGCATTTCGGTTTTATATTGGATCTTATCTGATAGCTATGATTTTTAAAAGTTTGTAATAATGAGCAATTCTTAACAGTTCGTCATTGTGTTTAAAACGTAATCTGGAATCGTGAATTATCAGATTTGTTATTTTTAATTGGATAGAAACCTCTCAAGAAAAGATGGCCTCAAAACAAGTTTAGGTGTTTTCCTTTTTACTACTCTTTACTCACGTTATATTTTTATGGTCAATTTTTTTTTTCTTATACCACGTAAAGAGACCACACAAAATCAGATCTCAGTGTATACTTTGCTAAGAAATAAAGAAATTTTTCCAATTCCTTCTTATACTATATTTTCAGTTTTTTGAACTGAACACTTTCAATAATGTTCGTGATTTTTTTGGTTGTTGCTGTTTTAGATATTTTCGACACTTTTGAATTCTGCTTGAAACTCACCCTCCGTCTCCAAGTGATCTCTTTTAAAGCAGGTCACGTTCAAGAAGATTGCGATCCAAATTATACAGAGGGGAAGGGGTTGACTTCTTTTTCAGCCAATAGAGAAACACGCTCGCAGCGTGAGATGTATTCCTTTTTTCTTGTCGACCCTCAGCAAACTTTCTGCGGAACATCCGCATAAGCAGCGGCATTTTTTTTTTTTTTCGCGTCTGTAATGGAGTTATCGCCTTTTGGGCACGACTGCCCACTGAGATGTTCTCCGATAGAGGAAAGACCTCCAGGGACTTATGGTGATGTCGCTAATATTTCTTCTCCGTGGGTTTTTTGTTGCTTTTTCACGCTTTTATACATTTTCTGAGGCTTTTCAAATACTAAAACGAAACGAACTAGTTGCATCGCAATAAGAAATTCCCAGTCTTATTTTATTCCTGAGAAAGCCAATTTTATTATTAAATGTTTGCACATTAAAACTGCGTATCTTGATAAAATACACTTATTAAAAAAAATCATTCAATTTTCATTATCACTGTTTAACTCAGGAACTCATAACTGTAAACTCATAAATAAAGCAGGCAATATCTGTCCTATATTCGCAAGAATATTATTTTAAAATCAAAGTTAATTTTTTCTCATCATTTCGGCAGTTCATTTTTGAATATATGGACGGCACACATAATGTATCCTTTTTTAATACATTGGTTTTCATTACTTTGGGCAATTATAAATTAATTTATTTTGTAAAAGGGGTAAATCTCACGGGCCGGTAAAATGTTCAAGGCTGGCAGCTTGTTGCCCCCCCCCCCTTGATTTAATTCTTTAAAAGATCATTTTCTTTTTTAAAAATATAATTTTATTTCAGAGCTATTTATTTATTTATTTTTTACTATAATGAAAAAATAATTATTGTTAGTATTATGTTATCCAGTTTTATTAATATGTTTACTATACTACTACACTACACCACATCACTGTGCCTAGAGCTGAGTCGCTCCTTTATAGTTTGGGAATGATGTGGGGGAGAAGTCTGATTGGGCTCTGTGGCATTCTACGGTCTTATGAGACAGGGATCTATGGCAGGGATCTATAGTGGATTCCGAGCCCCTCACAAACATCCATGCACCGCCACGATTCGAACCTGGAGTCTTTGGTACCAAAGGCCAGAGCTCTAGCCAATTGGGCCCCAGGCCACTTTTCTTAAGGGAGGATCAACGAGAAAAAAAATTATGTTCCCAGTAAAAAAGTATAAAATTATCTTCACAAAAAAAGTTATAATAAAAGGATTAACATTCTACAATACATCAAAATGAATCATGAAGTTTCATATTCAATATTGAATTGAGAAACTCGGTGAAGCGAATCCATTACATTATACTTCATATTAGTTTACTGTTTATTTTACATTGAGAATCCCCTGTGTTCAGAAAAGGCTCATCATTTACATATTTACAGGATCCTCACAGTCAAAGTCAAAACCATGAGCCGCATGTTCTTGATCCTGTTCTCCGCGGTCGCCCTGTGCGCCGTCATCAGCGCCGCCCCCTCAAGGCAGAAGAGGGGCTTCCGGAACGCCGCCCTCTCCACCGCCAGGGGCTTCGGAAAGAGGATGCAGCAGTCCGACGAGATGGCACTGCACGAAGATCTCTCCAGGTGACATCCTTTAACCCTTTTAAAATAATTCAATAATCTCTACGATACAGCATTTGTCATGCCTGCATCAAAGACCTTCGCGAATGACTTTCTTTTAAAGAAATCTGATAGGTTTACTTTATAACATGTATTATGTTTGTACCAAAGATCACTTTAGGTGATCACTAATACTCTTTTTAAAGGAATTCCACAGTCTCTATTTTATAGTATTTATCATTCTTGCATCAAAGACCTCCTCAGATGACTTCAAATAGTCCAATATCTTCACGAGTAGTTTTAAGAGTTCAGGGTATGAATATTTTTCGAGTTTCAAAGACCTCCTTAGATGACTACTCCTACACCTTTTAAAAGAAATCTAATAGGTTCCACTACAACATGTCTGCACCAAAGATCTCTTCAGATGACCATTAATACTCTTTTTAAATGATTTCCACTATCTATATTTAACAGTATTTGTCATGCCTGTATCAAAGACCTCATCAGATGACTTCCTTTTAAAAGAAATCTAATAAGTTCGCTTTACAAGCATTTTTCACGTTTGTACCAAAACTCTCTTCAGATGACCACTAATACTCTATTTAAATGAATTCCACAATCTCTATTTTATGACATTGATCTTGCCTGTTTCAGAGACCACCTTAGATGACTACTCATACCCCTTTTAAAAGATATCTGATATGTTCACTTTACAACATTTATCATGTCTGTACCAAAGGTCTGTTCAAGTTGCCACTAATATTCTTTTAAAAGAAATCTGCATTCTCTATTTTTTAGTATTTATCATGCCTTTTTCAATGATCTCTTTGGGTGACCACTAATATTCTTTATAAATGAATTCTACAATCTCTATTTTATAATATTTATCATGACTGTTTAAAAGAAATCCTCAGAGGACTACTCATATCCTTTTTAAAAGAGATCTGATAGGTTCGCTTTACAACATTTATCAGTTCTGTTCAGGTGACCACTAATACTCTACTTTAAATGAATTTCACAGTCTCCATTTTATAGTATTTATCATGCCTGCATCAAAGACCTCCTCAGATGGCTTCCTTTTCAAAGGAGGTCAAAGAGTTCATGAGTAGGTCTAAGAGTTCTGGGTATGAACGTTTTTAGAGTTTCGAAGATAAAAACTCTTAAATAAGATCTTGTTCATAAGAGTTAAGAGTATGAGTAGTTTTTAGAGTTTCAAACACCTCCTTCGATGACTACTCATACCCCTTTTAAAAGAAATCTTATAGGTTCCGCTTTACAGCATTTATCATGTCTGTACCAAAGTTCTGTTCAGGTGATCACTAATATTCTTTTTAAATGAATTCCACAGTCTCCATTTTATAGCATTTATCATGCCTGTTTCAAAGACCTCCTTAGACGGCTACTCATACCTTTTTGAAAGGAAATCTAAGAGGTTCACTTTACAGCGTTCATTATGTCGGTACCAATATTCTGTTTAGGTGGCCACTAATACTATTTTTAAATGAATTCCCCACTCTCTATTTTATAGTACAGGGTGATTATAATTAAATTCCCATCTTCAAAATGCTGTGAAAAAAGAACCACTCCTCATACAGAGTTCAAATTTGAAAAAATACTTGAAGAAGGGAGGAACGGTACGGCATCAAAAAAAATTCCACCTATTTTTCCCATCCAATGTGGTATGATCTCATCGTGATAGATGGGCTTTCCACTAACAGTGTCACAACTGTTGAATGCCATGGAAGTCATTTTTTCCGTCAGAAAACAAAAACAATTCCCTAGCACATTGAACACTACAGTGGGTTATGTTGTCATTTCGATTCAAAATATCACTGGCAGCCGAATTCACTTTCTTTATAGCGCTTACAGTGCCATCTATTAATACACTTTGTAACTTTTTTGATGCCATACCGTTTCCCCCCTCTGCAAGTATCTTCAGTTCAAATTGAATTCATTCTGACTAGAGCTTCCTTTTTTCACAGCATTTTGAAAATGTTACTTGAATTATAATCTCCCTGTATTTTTCATGCCTGTTTCAAAGAGATCTTTAGGTGACTACTCATACTCCTTTTAAAAGAAATCCGATAGGTTCGTTTTACATCATTTATCATGCTTGCACCAATGTTTTATCCAGGTGGCCACTTATACCCTTTTTAAAAGAAAACTCGAATGATTTTAATAGCAATTCAAATCGAGTGATTGAATTTGAACGATTTTAATTTTTCGAAATGGGAATCTTTATTTTTTTTAAAATGTAGCACAAACTATTTTTTAATTCCAATGTTTCGTTATCATTAATGGAAGCATTTACCACAATCATCTTCATTATTATACAATTTGGAGAGGGATGCATTTTTAATTCTACAACACTTCCTCCATTTTATTTCTACAGAAGCATCAAATGAAAATTTCTAGATTCATTGGGGTAAGCTAATTTCTTAACATAAGAGATGCTTTATAACTTCCGAATGCGTGTCAAATATTAATTATTTTTCTTAAATAACAAAAACAAACATGAAACCAATTAAGTTACACTAAAATCCAGCGGATTTTTAAAACAAGAAAAAAGCAAATATATTAATCAATTTTTGGAATCCTGAATCAATTAATCAATTGGAAATCCTGATATTCTTTTCCGATAATTCATTCTAATAAATTATTCTGAGTATGCCATGACAATCATAATTTTTATTTCACTTTTTCCCTCCAAAATTATCGGATTCACCTTCATCGTTATTATACAGATTGAAGAGGGGAGCATTTTTTTTTTACAAAACTCGGAAATGACAATCCTTTGTAATTCCGAAGTATTTTTGTTGTTCGGCAAAACTGAATGCTTACTCTATGATTTGTTTCGTTATCATTAATGGACGCATTTACCACAGTTATTTTCATCGTTATTATACAATTTAGAGAGGGAGACATTTTTTTTTTTCAAAACTCCCTTTTATTTGTGCAGAAAATGAATCAAATGAAAATTTCTTGATTCATTGAGACAAGCTAATTTCTTGACCTTTTTGAAATCTCCATTGAAGTAACTGCATGACATAAGAGATTATTTTATAAATGATTGCAACATGAATCACTTCTGAATGCGGGGCAAATATTAATTACTTTTACTGAATAACAAAAGAAACAAATTAAGTTACACTAAAATTAAAATAAGAAAAATGTCAACATACTAATCAATTTTTGAGTTATAAAAAATGGAAATCCTGATATTCTTTTCCGATAATTCATTCTACATTATTTTGAGTACGTCATAACAATCATAATTTTTACTTCACTTATTCCCTTCAAATTATCGGATTCCTTTACTTTCATTATGATTTTGTTTTTAAATTTCTCTATAATTCAATTTTTTGTCTAATACTCGTATATTTCATTTAGGTTTTTGTCTAATATTTTCTGTAACATTTTTTAAATTTACACTTATTCTTCGAGCTTTAAATTAGAATTCAGGACAAACAGAATGGTTGACGCTCCTAGTTTATGATTCTATTATTCCGCCTTCTTCTTAATTGGCGCAATAGCCCCATGGTAGGCCAAGTACGTCTGCCTACTGTATGATTTTCAGACAGGAGATTCTTTCTACGGATTAGGGGTTTTAGCCCAACGCTCTACATTCATATTAAACCGGGTCTTATGGCTTAAAATGGAATCAGAACCATTACAAACATCCATGGCACCGGGATTTGAACCTGAAACCTGTGGCACCCAGCGCCAGAGATTTAACTATTCTGCCTATTTAGAAAAATATTCATGGAATGAAGGACAAAAATACAATTAAAAGGTCCTATTTGTTCTCCTGGAAATTTAGTGGCCTGATGGCCAATGGCTTAGCTCTCTGGCCTTCAGTACCACGGGCTTCAGGTTCAAATCCTTCTGGTACAATGGATGTTTGTGAGTGGTTCGGAATCCACGTTAAACTGTAGGTCCCAGTCTAATTAGTCTAAAGCGGGCACAAAATGACCGTAGAGTGGCAAACCAAACCAATCCTGGAAATTTAAATTTGGTTGGTACTTTCATTAGAAATGGTTATTTTTAAAGATTTGAAAATTTTATCAAATTAGTGAAGTACAATTATAATTTTTGAGTTATTGATTTATTTTTACAGACCAATGGCCTCAACCTGGTTTGCCGAACAAGTTGCCCGAAGCCCCGCTTTGGCTAAATATTTGGTCGAGAAAGTCATCGATCAAAATGGTAAGATGTTGCCAAATGTCATCTTCTAATTCCTTTTAAATTTAATGAAATAATATAAATATGATAAAGAATGCATAATGCTTTCAAGTAAAATAATAAAGTGACAAACGAAAAAGGATGACCTGGTTGAAAAAGATATTGCCATTTCAAAACCAAAAAAATAAAAAACTTGAAGACAATGGAGAACAAATATCGATCTCTGAGATACTTAAGTTATACTAGTTTACTCTATTTGTAAATCCATTAAAAAAAGGACTAAATCTATAAGATACGTTAAAAACGTTGTATTAGTGATTCAAGTGGAAATGCATCTATGAATATTTATCTCGACCTCCTAAATATTAGGTAAAATAATTTTTCGAAATATTTTATTTTAAAAAATAATAATTTTACCGACATTTTTATCGCAAAGAATTCGCTTTGAGGTTCATTTAGTATTTATTGGATTGGTGCATAATTATCAGGAATTTTTAAACGATATTATCAGGCGTTCTTGAACACTATTATGAAAAAGGAAACATAAAAATTCAACATTAACATTTTTAAAGGATTAATCTGGATCACCATCTACTTCAATAACTGTTTCTCGTTTGTTTGGAAGACGGTCGATTCTTTGGGCAAAGAATTCACGGTTCTTGGAGGCGATCCATGCTTTCACATCTACCGCTAAGTTATCGAAATCTGTTTTAGCGACCGATTGACTTGCTAGTCGGTAGGAGCTTCTGTAAGGCAATATGGCGGATGTGGAAGCAGTTCCCAGGCCTTATTGGGGATGCATTCGACAACACGAAGCTCAACATGCGGATGCACTTATAGTGGTATAAGACGTTACGGTTCTTTTCGTCTCGATTGCAGCGTGAAAGTGGTCGAGTTGAGCCAGACAGACGTTGATGTTGAATTGCCGTTTGCCGTTTTTATTTGGAATCCGCCACTGTTGACGCTCATCATCGCCGTTCCATCAATAACAAATCCCGTTTAAGATGATTTCAAAATGGATGAGTCCGCTTCTATCCCATCAAACACACCACATTACCTTCTTACAGTGCACGTTTTTTGTTATTCCTTTTGGGAAAACTCCTGGCGAAACACAGACTTTCTTTCTTTTAAGGTTTTTGAAGAGAAGCCAGTGACAAGATCCTTCAGAAAGGAACCCGGCTCGTTTCATTGAAGCAAATCGGTGAAAATTCGGACACGTTGGGCTTTATTGTTGTAGCTGAATTCGTGGAGGATCCATCCAGACAATTTTATACCTTTCCAAGTTATTTGTGATAACGAACGATGGTTGAATGGTTGAAGTTGTCGGCCAACATTCGAGTTATCAAGTTTTCGTCCTTTTCCACAGCTGCCAAAAGTGCCTGGTCGTCGAAATCCGATGGCCTATAATTCCTCCTAGCTTATCTTCCAAGCTGGTGTCGCCATATTTGAAACGGGAAAAAGTTTTCCTACACCGAATTTCGCTGATTGTGCCCTCACCAAAACGTTCGTTGAGATCGCGAAATGAGATAGTGAAATTTTTCCATCCTTTCTCAAAGAGGTACAGCATAATATGACGAATGTATGATATCGACACGCAATTTTATAACCTAAAAGTAGAAGGATATTTGCATTCTAAATTTTTATTAAAATATATCACGTCAAAGAAACGTCTGATAATTACGCACCAACCCAATATAACAAAAATATATGAAGTGAATGTATGCTAATGCCATGAAAGACTTGGCTCATTTTGTATTAGTTAAAACGCTCGAAAACGATTTAAAAAATTCTTTCGGAATTTTTTATAAAAATAAAAAATATGTCCCAAATTAATTAAATTAATATTAACAGAGGAGAAAATGAAATGATTTAATTAATCATTTATCATTATGATAAATGCTATCTTCCCTGTCATAAATGCATCACTACGATATATGCTATCTTCCCTGTCATAAATTCATCGCTATGATAAATTTTATTTCCCTGTCATAAAAGCATCACTGTGATAAAGGATAATATGGCGTGTCATAAATGCTTAATGTTTTTGTGTGTGTTTCAGGCGACGGACTGATACATCCAGATGAAGTGTACCAAAGCCTGTAAGAGTTGGACCCGGACGTTACCTACGAATCATATCCTTCACAGCGGTTTATTTGACCTTTCCGAAGAATCATTTCATATCAGAGCCAGCAACGTAGAACTCACTTTTAGCTACTGATTTCTTGTTTAGACTAAGTTGTTCATCTCCTCGTCTCTCACGATGCATTCTTCCTTATCCAAGTGTATTGTGTACATACGTATTAAGCGATAAGCAAACAATAAAGATGCAGTTTTTGCATTAAAAAATGAAGTAATAAAGTCTCTGTGCAGTATATATATGAGTACATCTCTCATTGTCTTATTTATTCATGATTTATTTATTTTGTAACATTATTCCACTTTCAACGTGAGGCACCTCGGTCTTGGCCAACCCAAATCATCTTGCTGGCCATTTTGAAAATGCATCCTAACTCCGCGGGCCGCATATAAAATTATATATCCCATATTAGATTAAGACCCACTACAGACATTTTTGGGAGTGAAAAATTGAAACAGAATGAGTTATTATTATTGTGTTTACTATTATTCTTACAGGTAAACATAGATAATATAATAATAATGATACTAAACGCACATTATAAAGAAATATATAACACTAAATATGAAATATAAAAAATATATAAATATAAACGAAATGAAAAAAAGGATATCATTAAAAAATATTTATTTTACCAGTGCGATATTTGTTTTTCCAGTCTTTCACTTAGCTTTTGCAAATCGATCTCAATTTGGGTATTTGCACATCGTAATGGGTGTTGCAGGTTAGAGTTCGTTATGTTTGAGCGTGCTTTGTGTTGGGTCAACATCATTTTAGAAAAAAACGATTCGCAAGTTAGTTGAAGTTATTAGCGCTTTTGGTTCAACTTAAGAGTCTGGTTTGCTCTGCTATCAACAATCAACTGTGTATATCTAGGAATGGTCACTGAGGTCATTTAAAATGAAACATAGAACCTGTTATATTAAATGTTCCAAGATGCGTACTCAACATGAGTTCGCAGAATATAATTTAATTATTCTGCAAACTCATAACTGTAAAGTCATAAATAAAAACAGGCAATATCTTCCACATATTCGCAAGAATATTATTTTAAAATCAAAGTTAATTTTTCTCATAATTCCGACAGCTAATTTTTGAATATAGGGATACACACATACTGTGTTTCTTTAATATATTAGTTTTCACTACTTTGGCCATTATAAGATAAATATATTTTGTAAAAGATGGATAAATCTCACGAGTTAATAAAACAATCAAGGCAGGCCGTGGTTGGCCACCCGTTGTCTTGCCCTTCAAATAAAAAGTTTATAATGTGCATGACCTTCGGCGAACATTGCATTGAAGAAAAGTCATGCAACCACAAACCACGCTGTCGCTATTGGCTCCCACAAAATGAGCGATAGAATGCTTTATGCAATTAAAACACCGTCCAGACGAGAGAGCTAGAGGGGCAAGTAGTTCCCGTTCCGAGTTCTCCGTATAATTTCCGAGAAATAAGTCATGTTATATCTCGCTGAGAGTGATCGAAGTGGCGAATGAAATGTATCGCAATTTCTATGAAAGATGGTCGAAAATCGCTTTGATAGTCTTTGTAAACTGACCTGGTAGTAGCGAAGTGAGAAAGTTGACTCACTCCGAGGACTCTGTTAACATTGAGACAGGTCAATTTATTATTGGTTCGGGAGAACGACTCGCTTGTCTCGTCGTACTCTCATCTGGAAGAGGGATAAAAGTTGGATGAGCGCACAACGATGAATTCGCTCTTTGAGTGGCAACAATGATGTGCTTCATGTTGAAAGTAACAAAACAGGCATCTCTGATTAGACCTTAGTAGGGATCACAAAGCGACCAACAGAAGAATCTCATACAGCCCGTTTTATTTTAGTCCCTGTTCCATTTTAAAATTGTGTAAGACAAAGTGGTTGTAGTTGTTGCTAGATGATATATAAAAATGCGCATTTGTTTCGATCACCAAATATTTGTGAATAAATATTTTTCAGCATTAGTATGAAAAAATTTGATAAATAACAACTGTTTGATTTTTGACTAATACTAAAATATCACTCATACCAAACACAAGAACACTTATTGTATTGACGTACAAGCATATTTTTTATTTCTTTTAAAAAATTATATTACACTAATTATTTTTTATTATACAGAAATTAAACATATACATGCAAAATAATTTTCGATTAGTTTTTTTTCCATTTGTGCTGCCTGTGCAATCAAAGTATGTGCAATCCTCTCAGGTGTACAGTATTTTAGATTTCAACCGAAAAAGTTTTATAGAGGTTAAATTACTGCTTCGAAAAATAAGGTTACTGTTATAGAAAAAAGATGTTATATTACTGTTTCGAATCTTTATGTTTCGTTCGTGATTTGGGCAATCATTAGATTATTTAATTATTTCCTTACTTATTAGCAATTTCTGTGATTCATAAATCAACACTGACCATTGATAGATCAAATGTGAAGGGACGTTTTCGCGATAGAAGTTTATAGAAAATTTATTTGTTCCGTGTCTTACAGCAATCAATTTCAATTCTATATAACAGATAATAATTATAACAATTATTATTAAAGCAATAATTATTATTCTTATAATAAATTATTGTTATTATAACAATTATAACGATAACTACTACTACTACTACTACACCACACCACATCACTGTGATGAGAAGTCTAATTGGTCTCTGTGACGATCTACGGTCATATTGGATTGGGACCTACGGCTTAAAGTGGTTTCCGAACCACTGCAAACATCCATGGCACCGCCAGGATTCAATACCGAAACCTGTGGTACCCAACTCCAGATTTTTAGTCACTCAGTCATCAGGCCCACTATAACAGTAACAGACAATTGTGTATTATTCGCAATGCATATAAGAAAAATTTTCGAATGAAATCTTTTTAATCCTTTTCTAATACCCAAGGAGATTACCAATAAAATTTCACTTCAGTTTTATTCCCATTATGTTTTACTGTTAATTGTAGATTATGATTAATTATGGATTATCCCCGGTATGGATTATGGATTATTAATGGATATGGACTAGGCTAACGAATGAGGTTTCTCGAGATCTTTCTTCTCCAGCTATATAACGGTCTGATGGCCAATTGGCTAGCACTCTCGTTGGTACCGCAGGCTTCAGGTTAGAATCCTGGCTGTGGCATGGATATTTGCTGGTGGTTCGGAACCCATGCTAAACTGTAGGTCCAGGTCCAATTAACCTAAAGTTAGTACAAAATGACCGTAGAGCAACAAACCAAACCTCTTCGGATATATTTCAGAAAAGAATGAGGGCTTAATAGTTGTTGTTTATGGGTTTTAATCGAAATAAAAGGCGGAATTTCCGACGTGTTTCGGCTATAATTTTGCTATTCCATTACCACATTTCCATGATCTTAATTTTAGTCTTGAGACTCAAGTTCGTGTTTCTAAATCGGTTTGATATTCCAAACCTTCATGAAGAAAATTCCAAAATGGAAAATACAGCTGTTTTTCAAGAAAATACTTTTCTGATTTGGCCAATATAATAACATGCATTAGCAAATACACATGAAAAATAGTTTCATTTAAAGTAAAAAAAAAATGTAAAATAATGCCCTAGTAGACAGCACTATAGCATTTTAAGGGCCTGAGGACTCTGGTGCTCGGTGCCACAAGTTTCGGGTTCGAATCCCGGTGGTGCCATGGATGTTTATAATTGTCTATATATATACACACAGACATATAACAAAAATATAATACAACAAAATTTTTAAATGTGATTTTACTTTTATAAATTTTAAAATTAATAAAAAAAATTAGAGCCTGAATGGCCGAGTGGCTAGCGCTCTGGCGATCGGTAGGTTTCGGGTTCGAGTCCCGGCGGTGCCATGGATGTTTGTAGTGGCTCTGAATCCACTTTAAATTGTAGGTCCGAGTCTAATATGATAGTAGAGCGTTGCGTGGGCATTGTTACTCCGCATCCGTGACTTGTCTTCAAGTTACACGCGGCGCCTGGGTAATGCAAAGTGAGTAACGACTGTGCAGCGCTTCCCTTAAGGCATCCAAGACAGCTGTCTAAGTGTTTGCCAGCTGCATTAGAAGAAAAAAAATAACAAAAAATTAGGCAGAAGTAAGGAATTTAAAAAATCGATTCTCTAGTGTATGTGTAGCACAGGGATGGTTTATCAAGTCAAGTTTATAATCGCCAAAGTAGTGAAGATTAATGTATTAAAGAAACACATTATGTGTGCATCATTAAATTCAAAAATGAACCGCCGAAATTATGAAAAAAATTAAATTCGTTTTTAAACGAATAGTCTTGCAAATATATGACATATATTGCATATTTTATTTATGAGTTTACAGTTATGATTTCGCAGAAAAATTAAATTATATTCTGCGAACTCATGATGAGTGGAGAAGCAAATATCGCCCTAGTAAAATAAATATTTTTTAATGATTTGATTTTTTTATTTCATTTATATTTATGTGTTTTTTATATTTCATTTTTATTGTTACATATTTTTTTATTAAAATATTATTTATTTTGCCTCTCCTATATTAAAGATAGAATAAAGAATTTAAAAAAAAAAAAAAAACTGTTAAGAAATAAAAAGTAATTTTTTTTGTTGCTAATAATCAATTTAATTTTTTTTATTTTATTTAATACAATCTAATAGTTTTTTTCAACATTATTTTCATACGATCTTGTGTATTTTCTAGCACAGGGGTGGCCAACCCGCAGCCTGGCGTGAAAATATTTCTGCCCGTGAGATTTACCACACTATTACAAAATATGTTTATTTTATAATGGCCAAAGTAGTGAAAAACAATGTATTAAAAAATACATTATGTGTGCACCCATATATTCAAAAGTTAACTGTCGAATTTATGAGAAAAAATTAACTTGTATTAAAACACGCTCAAACATAACGGACTCTAACCTGCAACACTCATTATGATGTGCAATATATCCAAATTAAGTGCATACTTCTTTACAATGTCCGTTTAGTATCATCATGATTATATTATATGTTTGCACGTCAGAATAATAGTAAACACAAAAATAATATGTTTCTAATATGGGGATATGTAATTTTATATGCGGCCCGCGGAGTTATAATACATTTCCAAAGTGAACAGCAAGATCATTTGGTTGACCACTCCTGCTGTAGCATACATTCAAACCATTTATAAGGTACAAATGAAAAATGCTTTTTTTCATGGTTAAAACATAATGTACTGGCAAAGCTGATTGCTAATATTTACTTTTCTTATACAAACATCATGCATTCATCTTTCTTTTTTTGTATTTGTGACCAAGAACCAACCACCCCTTTTGTCTATTATTTTCCCCTTAAAAAAATTTCTTTTAGAATATTCCATGGCTTTCATGTTTATGATCATTTTCCTTGGCTTCAAGCCAATCCTAAGAAAATTCGTAGACTTGCAGTCTTTCAAATTACGAAAAAAAACATCCTTTTTATTTTCGTTTTCTCTTTGCAAATTTTGTTTGCAGCAGTCTGTTTTGTTTGCAAAGAGTCTACTGAACTTAAGATTCGGATTGCTGCCAAGCAAAGCCCATTTATTCTAAAAAAATTATGTCAAATCCATGATGATTAATGAAAAGTTATGTCAAACCAAAACAAATATATGTATATGTAAAGGGTTTTCAGATTTCGAATTTCTGACCATAAAAATGCAAATTATTACAGTAAAAAAGACTAAATAGGATATTCAATTGAACCAGCACCAACATACGATTCATTGCAAAAAGCATTTTTTTAATAGTTTAAATATAATGTAATAAATTGCAATTAATTGCCGAATTACTTATGTTTAGTACATATAAACCGGTTTTGCATGGCTTCAAAAAATAAAACTTACAACTCTTTTATATCAGAGAAAAAAGATTAGTAAATTTTATTTATAAGATGGCCTGAAGGCCGAGTGGCGATGATCTCTGGGGCTCGGTACCACAGATTTCAGGTTCCAATCCCGGCGTTGCCATGGATTTTTATAGTGGTTCAGAATCCACTTTAAACCGTAGCTCCCGGTCTAATAGGATCGTAAAACGTTGAGGGGGAATTTTTACTCACATCCGTAGCATATCTTCAAGCTACACGTGCCCCCTGGGTAGTGCTAAATGAGTAACAGTGATGCATCCCTTGCTTGTGGCATAAAGATTAATTAATGACTTGGTATCCTTTTATCAAGTTAGTTCTGAGGTAAAGACGAAAATAGACAGACCCCTAACGCAAACTTACAAACTCCTTTCAACTGATAAAACGTGGAACACACTTGTTTCATCATCCATCCCAATGAACTTGCCCCGTACAGTTTTTAACAGCAAATTTCCGACTCTCGACAGGACAAGATTTTCTTAATTAACACTTGCACCGCATGGGTATAGCTACTGAGGATATCTGTCTTCTGTGCTCGTCAGGTGAAGACATGACCTTTTTACATTTGACAACATGCACTGCACATGATTTTATGACTTTCAACTCTGACCACTTTACCAAGGCTAAATTTTATTGGCTGCTATAGTTCTTATGGCGGATATCACTGCAGTTTGATGTAGGAGAAAAAAAAAGGCTTGGTGGTTAGAAATTTAGCAATTGCAGAAAAGTGGAGGTTTTAGTACAAGAACCGAGATATGACGGTTTGGGTTGGTCTGCATCTAGTATAAATTTGCTATAAATGGGAAAAAATACATATTCACATGTTTCATTTTAAAAACAAACAAATTAATACATGCTATCCTTATAAGATTAAAATGAATGAAATATCAGTGGTTTTATTTTAAATGAACATTATTCTAATAACCAGTGAAAACTACTGGGTCTTGCCATATTCGAACTTTAGCGAGCATAAACGAAATGATGCAAGTAGAGAGAAAAACGATGTCAGTTAATATTATAATTTATATGTTGCACGTGCATGAGAACTTCGATAAATTTAAAGTATAATGTATTTTTTTATTGCTGGTATAGCTTATTTCATAGTATATTGCATACAGTTTATATAAGAATACAGTTATTTTACCATAATTTATCATCAGCAACGATTTGCCAGGTTGATGGAGAGCCTTGGTTTCCTAGCAACCTCTATCTCTGTTTTGTAAATAAGAGAAATTTCTCAAGCTTTAAGTCCATTGATTAGATAGAAAAAAGAGTTATATATGTATATATTAACTTGTTTATTTTTTTTATTTTATATCTGCATAAATTTTGTATAATTTTTTTATATTATTATTATATTTTTTAAGTAAAAAAAATATAAAGTAATAAAAAAATAATAGAAACAAAAACAATTGAAGACGGGAAATTGTTATTGTTGTTATATTGTTAGAAACTGCATGGTAATTCAAAAAGGAGGATATCGAAACGTTAATGAGTAATATTCAGAACAGCGCGAGGTTTTTTGTGATTTTTGAAATGAGAAATGTAGAGATCATGGTTGCCTAGATCATTCAAAACAGAATTATTAATATTTGGAATGGAGTTACAAAAGTTTTGTGCAATTTTGTACACAAAATGTTTAAAACTTGGGAGGGAAAGAGCATGTCTGATATCCTCATTTCGGAAAAAAACAGGGCGAATTTGTAATCCTACATAGGATTTTATTTTCAAGTCTTTGTATGATCTCGAAATTTGACGGAGCAGTAGATCTCCAAACAGGACTCGCATATGCGAGTATTGGATGCAAGTAAGCAAGATAAATGATTTTTTTTTATTTTCTAAGGATTTATTAAGAGTTCCTACATATAAGTGGATACAGTACGTAAATGTATCTATTAAATTTATCTCTAAGATAGTTAATGTGAGCAATTCAATAATTCAATTTACGATCTAAGATTATACCCAAATATTTGGATTATTATATGGTAATTGGATTATTATAAATTTTGATAGAAGGATTGTTAAGAACCCTTTTAGGCGTGAATAGTATTGCTTCAGTTTTCTCAACGTTTCATTGAATTTTAAATTTTATAAGCCATTGTTAAAGATGATTAATATAATTCTGACGGTTTTTACTAATGATAAATGTTTACGACCTTGAGTGAGGAGGGCTGTATCATCTGCAAAAAGATTTTCACATTATAAATTTGCATAATTTAACGCTACCGAAAACACTACCGAATTAAATAAGGCATGATTATTCGAATAGCATGATGTCATGTAAATCTTCAGATTCTTCAATTTAAATTTGGTAATCGCAATTTATCTCAAGAAATCACCTCGTGACAAAAAATATTTAATCGTGAAACTTCAGTAATTTATTTCGTACAGTTGATATCATTGGAATTTTATGCGATTGATCCTATTCCGTGAAGAATGGATTCTGCGAAGAAATTTGTAGAAAAACTGAAAAATTCACCTGCTGAGGAAGAAAAGGCAATAGGCACAAAAGAAGTTGATGGTAACATTGGAGCTGAAAGTCAAAACCATACCTTTGAAGGCTGTTTACTTTTCATTGCAGAAGAAAGTGAAGAATCAAACTTGTCTCTTAAAAGTACTATTTCTTCTCTCTACTTTGTTGAAACGACGGATCGTCTTGGGGAAGAATACTTTACTCGTAAGTCAAAACCTTTAACACGACGAACATCCTCAGAAAAACAACACCTTTAAGAATTTGGTTCCACTTGTTCCTGCAGAATTTGGTTCCACTTGTTCC
>BPLQ01009683.1:31937-42706 GCA_021605075.1 Caerostris darwini | reverse complement strand
AACGTTGTTCTAGTAATGGGAGAGGAAGTAATCCAGATGGGAACTACCATTTTCAATGTCTTATAGAATCTTGTCAGCATTTGAGAGACTTCAGGGAAAAAAACCAGCCTCAAATGCGTTTTATTAGTTGGTATTAATAGAATTTTAAATATCAACAAATAACGATTGCATAATCAAATCCAATTTTCCTTTTTGTAAAATGATTTTTAAGCAATTCCATAGACATCATATTAAATTTTCTTCTTGTTTAATGAAGCATTATCAATAAGTCGCTAAAACGGAATTGAACGAAAGATTGCTATGTTTTGCAATCTTATTTTCACAGTTTTACGAAATCTTTTAAATGTTCATGTTTTTTTTTATATTAATAAAAGTTATTGTTGAGAAAATTTTCCATATTTTTTTGTATATTGTTGTTGTACATAATGAATGACTAACTTGCCAATCCATACTTTATCGCGTTAGGGATAACGATTCTATTCTACTACACACAATTTCGCGTATATATTGCTTAAGTATCAGTTAGTTTCTCTATAATGTAATTGGCTATGAACTGAAGAAAATTATGTTAATAATACAAAAGGAAAATATGTCTTTTTCTGTGAATTGCTTTCGTCTTTCTCAAATATTTGAAGATACTGAGCGTTCAGATATACAGACTTCGATGAAACATTTTTTAACATTATTGCCGTCATAGACAGTAATGTTTGAATCTCCTGGAAAATTCTGAAACCAATTCCATGGAAACCTAAGATTACCAATCATATCATATAAAAGTTTTTTTTTTCTAAATTAATGGCTATTTTGGATCCAAGATTCGACTGCAATAATCTTTTTCATTGACCGCTGCATCATTTTACGTGATAAATTTAGTCTTCTTTTTCATTTGATCATTTTTTGGGGAACAGTATTTTTTTCTTCCAAATGCAACAATGTCAAAATACAGGACATTAATATGCAAAACATGACAGTGAGAGATGGGTAATCATGATTATTATAGGGAAATTTCGACAAATATTTGAAATCACAATGCAAGATCATGCAGAAACTCTTTAAAACAAGCCAATCGACTGAATTAAAAGAACTTTTTTTTAAAAAAAAAAAAGGTATGAAATCATTTAAATCGTATAATTTTGAAGTTGAAATCTGCTAGAAAACAAACATATCATAATGAAATACAATTCTAACCTAACATGTTCGTTCTTGTCCGCATTATTGAAAAGTATGAAAATTTTTAGCGTCAGTGTTAACTCACTGCTCAAAAAGATTCTTAAATGATTCTTCTACAATCATGTACATCATACCAGTTTACATATCTCATATACACCACAACAAAGTGAAGGAAGCATATACACCAATTTTTGTTTTTTTAATCGATTCGCCCTAATAATTAATCGATTCGCCCTAATAATTAATCGATTCGTCTATTTCAGCATTTAAAACAGATGTTTACCTTTTCAAGCTATCGGTACCAGAATTTCGGAATTTTACGTACCAAAAAAATGAAAACATATATATATATATGTTTTCATTTGTTACATCTGTTTTAAATGCTGAAATAGACGAATCGATTAATTATTAGGGCGAATATCGGCGGAAGTGCCCATATTGATACACACTTCCTGGAGCTAAGCAAATATGAAAAGAAACCCAATTTCCCTCCATTAAAGTGAACTTTGTAAAAGTGTGAATGGTTTTTGTCTTCGGTTGTTCAATGCTGGCACCAAACTGAACGAATTTCGTTATCTAAATTTTTTTCGTTATCGTTTATCTAAATTCGAAATCAGAGTTCAGTTTCTTGAAAGCATGTTACTGTTGACTTAACTATTTGCCTTGTGAGTTATGCACGCGAATGCTGCTTTATCCCAATTTTGTCAAATAAAGAAAAAGGATACCTTGTTGATGAACGGAACATAATGTTAATTAATCAACTATAAGGCCAAAAATTCTTTGATCCGTGGTAATTTTTCAAATTTGATGAATCTCATGTTGAGCCCTGAATGTGTTTTCGAATGAAATGAATTATCGCATGGTATTTCTGGAAATCAAAAGAAAATGAGCGAATGATCAGAATATTAAGAGAAAATAACTAGATGAAGCTATTGATCGATTTTACCACAACTCTATAAAATGAGTAAGGTGATAATAAATTTTAAGTAAAAAAATAAATTTCTTAAATTTCTTTTTATTTGTTTAAAATACAAGGGCCTTAACCACAGTAACATAGTCATGAGGAAACTAGAGGCGCTTTTGGGATCAAGGATCTCTGTATAAATTGCAGCTATTAAATTTTGAATATCAACCTATTACAAATAAGAAACAACAAAAAAGAAAATTGTTTACGACGATGCGAGATTTTACACAAAAAATTTAGTAAACTGATAGTTTTGTAGCACGCACCCTCAGTATCGCATCCACATATCTTTGGCACATAGAACGTTCACGTAGAAACACCTAGAAAACACATAGAATATTCAGATTTTGGAATATATTTTGCCTATTCTAAGCTATGACATGGTAACTTTCTGTTTAGGTCTGATTTTTTTCAATAGAATTTCTTACGCTGAAAAACCTAGTTGGAATTATCGGTGGTGGTTTTTTTTTTTCAATCTTTCTTTTGCAAGTGTAATTTACTTGTACGAAAACACTTTTATATATCATATACCCATTTTAAACGATTTTAACAAAACAATCCTTATTTACTGTTATGTCGGTCAGTAGGTTGTAGGTAGTTCAGAGGACTTTAGTGGGTAACGAAACACTGTTGAATAAACGTGGCTTTGCCTACAGGTGAAGCCCCGTGAATTAAAGCATCCGTACACTTTTAAAACGTCTATTTCTAATAAAATATCTTGATGATACGATTGGAATCGAATTTGCAATTCTGTAATGCCTGAAGAACAGAAAGACTGTCTGTAAATATAATATAGTTTTGAGCTGAGAGAACATATGACAAAATGGTTAGAAGAAATGTAAGGACTTTCCCTGTTAAAATACTGTTGTATTCTGAAATCAATGATCTTTCTTCTCTTCGAAAACGTATAATGTAATACATAAGTCATGTTGAGGGCTGTTATTGAAGTTTTAAGATAAGTATTAGATACATCAGAGGCTAAAATGACCCTGTCTTTCCAATGTTCGCTTTTGTATTGTTCAAAAAGGTGTTTGATGATGGGGTAACTGTTTGTTTTGAAAGAGTAAATTATCTAGATGAAATGTGGCTTTAGATATCTTACTTGAGAATTAAATATGAATTTTTGATGTTTTAGTTTGATTTCCTGATCCAAGATAAATTGAGAGAGGAGGAGAGTCAAAATTAATGTGTTTGAGGAAAACATTTCTCTGCCAGCATATACTGCCTCTGAAACAAAATTGACCGGCTTCTTTTTGTAAAATGGGGATCAGAGTCCATTTCGGAAGCCTTGTTGCGAAAACGTAAAATAAGATAATATGACTATTTAATATTTGGAAATCTCTTAACATCTTAAATCTTAAGTCACTGCTAAAAAAGCAAAAAATCAAGTATATAATAAAAATTATCTATATCAGCAGAGATAATTTAGAAATTATCTCTTACATAAAATGTAAAAAGGAAAAAAATCAACGAATATGAAAGCTAAAATTGAAATAACTTATAATTTCAATCAGGGTTTTGAACATAAGGAGTTCTGTTTAAAAAAAACAAATGAGACCTAAATAGCTAGTTGCCGTATCCTAGCTTGGAAAAGGCACGATACATACAAAAACCAGAATGTCCTACAGTCAAGGATATGCAGATGCGGTACTGAGGATGCGTATTACTAGACTACAACAATACTTAATTTTCTGAGTAAAATCTCGTAATATCGTATACAATTTTCTTCTTTTGTTTTTTGCTGTTTTAGGATATTCAAATTTTAACAGTTGTAGTTTATACGCGAAACGAAACGACCTCTATCTACGTGAGGGCTAAGTTGCTGTGGTTTATGGCCTTATTTTTTTAAACAAATAAACAGAAATTTAAGTGCATTATTTTATATATATATATATTCTCTGGGTGTTACGTAATTAAAAATTTTAATTAATCAAAATTAAAATGAAATTATTTCGCCACTCTGTTTAAAACCCTTCTGACTTGACACTAGTATAAACGCTTTCAATTTCAAATTTATTTTTGAATGCTTAAGACAGTGTAGCGCTTTAATGCAAACTACAACTTATATAACAATTACATGTTTTTGTAATAATATATTGCATTCACCTATTTCAGTTCAAAATTTGAGAACTCCATCCGCTCACCTCATTGCTCAGTGCCAACGCATGCAACTAGTGTTCATTAGGGTGGAAGTTCAATTCATTGGCGGTTTTGTTGTAGACACTCTTTCAAAAAGCCAGGAGACTCAATGGCGTTTGTGATGTTCAGTTTCTTGCCTCGTTAGAGGGTTTTCTGGATTTCTTTCAATACGCTATGGAAATACGAGTTAATTCCTCCTAAATTCCTCCCGACAGGCACTACCCTCCTCCTTCAGGATGATGGAGCCAAGTCATACTTTAATATACGGGTGTTCCATCACAACAGAAGCTGTTCTCTCCCTTTCCATGAGACCAAACGTGTTCTTCAACTCGGATAAGAAACAAGAACTAAACTTTATGAGCGGAATAAACAAGGCTTTTAACAGTTTTTTCGTCATTCTGCCATAAAAAAGGGGAAAAAACATATTCGCTTGTTTTATTATAAAAAAAAATAATAATAAATGCTAACCTTGTAAAGATCAGTTGTTTTACTTGAGAGGAATAATCAATGATCTAATGATCAGTGAAAACTAGCTGGATTTGGTTTAATATAACTTAGATTATATTAACCAAAATAAGCAGGTTTAATTAAATAAATAAATCGAGACGATACAAGAAGAAGAAAAGGATTTAAGAATATTATAATTCATATGTTGTACGCTCATCAGAACTTCGATCAATTTTATGCATAATGTGTTTTTATTGCTTTTTACAGTACATATTTTGCATACAGTAATATATTAATAATGTAACATTATCATAACTTAGCATCCAATAATCTACCAAAACACAATACACATTACGCATGCGTAAACGAATAGTGTGATGTCACATCTCTTATTGTCTATTTATATGTCAAACTTCCGTATAAATTTGGTAATCTTAACTTTTCTCAAGAAATCACTTCGCTTTATTAAGTATTTTATTCTCCAACATTCGTGTCTCATTTCGTACACTTTATATTTTTGGAACTTTATATGCCAGTTCCTAACTCGTGAAGTATGGATTCTGCAAATATGTTTATGAAAGAAAAGGAAATCACAACAGAAGTTGATGGTAACATTGGTGCTGAAATTCAAAGCCACGCAGTTGAAGCCTGTTCACGTTGCATTGAAGAAAAAAATGATGCTACAAACTTTGAAGGATCTCAAGATTTTTCAGAAAAAATTAATAGTCTTGGTGATGTAGATTTAACTAAGTCCGAATCTAGAACACAACAAATGTCTTCAAACGAACAAAGTCTTCAAGAAATGGATGCACTGCGTCCTGTTTTAAAGCAACCACTGCGTTCTATTGCACTGCATCCACTGGGTACTGCTGGATGGCATCCGCTTGGTCCTGCCGGATGGTCTACCCTTAGCTGTGCTAGACTTCCTCCACTTGGCCATACTGGATTTTTTCGCCTTTATCCTGTTGGATCGCCTCCCCTTGATCCTGTTGGATCGCCTCCCCTTGATCATGTTGGATCTCCTCAAATTAATGGTGTTGGATCGCCTCAAATTAATGGTGTTGGATCGCCTCAAATTAATCCTGTTGGATCGCCTCACATTAATCCTGTTGGATCGCCTCACCTTAATCCTGTTGCATCGCCTGACCTTAATCGTGTTGCATCGCCTCAAATTAATCTCGTTGGATCGCCTCCGATTAGGCCTGTTGTATTGCCTCAAAATGATCCTGTTGGGTCGCCTCAAAATGATCCTGTTGGGTCGCCTCAAACTGATCCTGTGGGATTGCCTTCCCCTGATACTGCTGGATTGCCTCGTCCTGATACTGCTGCATTGCATCGTCCTGTTTCTGATGCATTGCCTCCCCTTGGCCATGCTCGATTTCCTCCCCTTGGTGATGCTGGATTTTCTTCCCTTGGCCGTGCTGGATTTCCTTTTGTTGGCCATGGTGAATTGCCTCCCCTTGGTACTGCTGGAATACCTCCCCCTGATCTGGCTGGATTGCCTCCCGCTGATTCTGCTGGATTGCCTCCCAATGTTCCTGCTAGATTACCTTCTCTTGGCCATGCTGGATTGTCTCCTTCTGATTCTGGTAGATTGCCTCCAATTGACCATGCGGGATTGCCTCCAATTGACCATGCGGGATTGCCTCCAATTGACCATGCGGGATTGCCTCCGCCTGTACCTGCTTAATTGCCTTCCTCTGGTCCTGTGTGTTTATTTCCACTTGGCCTTTCTGGATTGCATCCCCTTGTTCCTGCTTCATTGGCTCCAGTTCCTGCTAGAATTACGCCTAATGATCGTGCTACATTACTTCCCGTTGACCATGCTGGATTGACACACCTTGACCATGCTAGATTGCTTCCCCCTGTTCCTGCTAAATTACCTCCGCCAGTTCCTGTTGGATTGTCTCCTCTTGATTATGCTCGATTGCTTCCCTCTGATCCTGCGGGATTTCTTCTCACTGTTTCTGCTGGATTGCCTCCCCTTGGCCATGCTGTATTGTCTCACCTTGATCCTACGGGATTGCCTTCTCTTGGCCTTTCTGGATTGCCTACCCCTGTACATGCTCTCCTGCCTGCCCCTTTTCCTGCTGGACTGCCTACCCCTGTTCCTACTGGATTGCATACCCCTTTACCTGCTTTACTGAATTCCCCTGTTCCTACTGGATTGCTTCAAACTGTTCCTGCTAGATTTCCTGCCCCTGTTCCTGAGAAATTGCCTCCTCCTGATTTTGATAAATTGCCTCCCCTTGACCATTCTGGATTTCCACCTCTTTACCATACTGTATTATTTCCCCCTATGCCTGCTAGATTACCTTCTCTTCGCCATGCTAGATTGTCTCCTTCAGATTCTGTTGGATTGCCTCCAATTGACCATGCTGGATATCGTCCAATTGACCATGCTGGATATCGTCCAATTGACCATGCTGGATATCGTCCAATTGACCATGCTGGATGCCGTACAATTGATCATGCTGGATTGCTTCCGCCTGATAATGCAGGATTGCCTCCGCCGGTTCCCGCTGAATTGCCTTCCTCTGGTCCTGCGTGTTTGTCTCCACTAAGCCTTTCCGAATTGCCTCCCCTTCTTCTTGCTTTATTAACTCCTGTTCCTCCTAGATTGACGCCTAATGATCGTGCTGGATTACTTCCCTTTGACAATGCTGGATTGCTTCCCCTTGTTCCTGCTGGATTACCTCCGTCTGTTCCTGCTGGATTACCTCCGTCTGTTCCTGCTGGATTGCCTCCCCTTGATTCTGCTCGATTGCCTCCCCTTGACTATGCTCGATTGCCTCCCCTTGACTATGCTCAATTGCCTCCCTGTGATCCTGCGGGATTTCCTCTCGCTGTTTCTGCTGGATTACCTCCCCTCGGACATGCTGGATTTCCTCCACTCGGCCAAGCTGGTGGATTTCCTCTCCTCGGAATAGCTGGATTTCGTCCCCTTAGTACTGCTGCAATACAACTTAAAGCAACTCGCTTATGTGTAAAAAAAGAAACCTTGAAGATATTAGAGGATCTTGTTTTTGTCTATAACGAATTTTATGTATCGTACATCGAATTGCCAGCATTATTTCAAGGCAACGTGGTAGAATTAGTAGAACGCATCCGTTATTATTTCTTTTATATGCAGATTAAATTGGAAAATTTCCATTATTATTATAATGCTTTCCATCTGCGTTTGTTACACATGCATACTACACCAGAAATCGAAAAAGAAATCGGCAGTATTCGCAAAACCTGTTTAACAAGTTTAATTCGTATAAGAAACACCCTGTATTCTTTCGAAATTGATTCGAAAAGGTTTGAAATGCTTGCGAGCATAAGTAGTGCGAAGGATATAAGGTCCAACGTTCAGAAAGTAACTGAAATGTCTGCAGAAGTTGTTCAAGTGATGGCAGAGGAATTATTCCACATGAGAACTACCATTTTGAATGTCTTATAGAATCTTGTCAGCATTTGAGATAGTGGAAAAAACCGCTTCAATTTTGTTTTATTAATTGGTATTAATGGAGTTTTTAATATCAACATATAACGATTACATAATCAAATCTGTTTTTCCTTTTTGTAAAAGGATTTTTAAGCAATTCCATTGTCATCATATTAAATTTTCTTCTTGTTTAACGAAGCATTATCAAAAAATCGCTAAAATGGAATTGAACGAAAGATTGCTATGCTTTGTAATCTTATTTTCACAATTTTACAAAATCTTTTAAATGTTCATGTTTTTTTTTATTTTAATAAAGGTTATTGTTGAGAAAATGTTTCATATTTTTTTGTATATTGTTGTTGTACATAATGAATAACAAACTTGCCAATAAATACTTTCTCGTGTTAGCAATAACGATTCTATTTCACCACAATTTCACATATAAATTACTTAAATTTGTTATATATCAGTTAATTCTCTTCAATTAATAACCAATTACATTATAGAGAAACTATGTTAATAGCACAAAAGGAGAATATGCTTTTTTCTGTGAATTGCTTTCGTCTTTTTCAAATATTTGAAGATACAGAGTGTTCTGATATACAGACTTCGTTTAAACATTTTTTAACATTATAGCTGTCATAGATAGCAATGTTGAATCTGCTGGAAAATCCTAAAACCAATGACATGAAAACCTAAGATTATCAATCAATTTTTTATTCTAAAATTAATGACTTGTTTCGGATCCAAGATTCGACCGCACTATTCTTTTTCTTTGACCGCTGCATCCTTTTACGTGATGAATTTATTCTTCTTTTTCATTTGATCATTTTTTTGGGGGAAAAGTTTTTTTCTTCCAAATGCAACAATGTCAAAATACAAGACATTAATATTCAAAACATGTCAGTGAGAGGAATGTTTAGGTCGGAGGGGCAACAGAACAGCTTACTAAATCTTAATTCTATTCGAACCCTGAAGTTGTCGATACTATTAACCAAAATAACAAGCGAGTCTTCCGTTTGTGTTCAATGCTTCCTCGTAATGCATTGCACATGCTTCGTGCACCTATATAATTTATGCACATTCGGTTCACAAAGAAAGGATCATGAATATTATATGGAAACTTCTAGAATATTTGAAAACAGAATGTCAGATCATACAGAAACAATTTAAAACAAAACCAATCAACCAACAACTATATCATAATCAAATATAATACTAGCCTAACAAGTTCTTTCTTTTAAAGAATGGTTGAAATGTATTTATGAATATAGAATTATTGAAATGTATGAATATTTTTAGCTTCAGTGTTAGCTCACTGTATATTTAGATTAATCTCCTAGAATGCATGAAAACCATACAACATCAGTTTACATGTCTCATGTACACCACAATAAACTGGTGGAAGCATATACGCGAATTTTTGTCACGCTACAAAATACATGTACATCGCCACACTGTGCAGGGTGCATGTTCATATAGGAAAACGCTTTCGTTTATAAACTAGTTGCAGGAGTATTCTAAATATTTAATAAATTGACCACGTTTTTTACTACAATTTGAATGCTTCGAATACTCAGTTGAATAAATTTTTATTTGCCTTTACATAGTTTTTCAATTTGGTCAAGGATCAGATCGTGATAAAACAGTTAAGAGGATAATGATGATGTGTGCCTGTAAGTAGGATTTAGTTTTGCATATACAATATAATTCCAAATATTAAAAGATCTGTACATAAGCCGAGAGTGAGTTCTTGAAAAACCTCACACCTAACTCGTATATAAGCCGTAATGAAAGAAAAGTTCAAGCAACTGTGATTTTGTGTATGATGATGACATGAATTTCAGCACAGAAAGCATTGAAAGTGGTAACGCTATGCATGCAGACATTAAAATATGGGACATGAATTGGACGAACCATTCGGAAACTCTGATTCGGACACGGACTTTGAAGGTCTTTTTTATACGACATTTATTTTTTCTTTTTGCATATAGAAGGCATTCAAAACACCCAAAAAGTAAATTAAATGATTAAAATATCTTTAATTTCTATTGTTATTTTTATAGATAATTATTTCCAGTATACTATTATTATTTCTGGTGTACGTTTTGGTAATTTTCTGTTAGCAAAGCGCACATTTCACCGGCTTCAGATTTTCCTTTAGGGCGACAATGCAACAAACCAGCAATATAAGCAATTTCAAACATAAAACAATTGATACATTTACATTTAAAATTAATTTCTTTCCATAAAATAGAAACTAAATAAATATAAAAGGACAATACTTAATGATTTATCGCTGGTGCCCAGCTAATGGAAAAGAACTACGTTTTTTATGATATCAGCGGAACCGTAGTTCAGCTTTAGAAAAATTCCAAAAATTCTCAATTTGTACACGGAACTATACAACATTTTTTCAAAGTCTGTTAAACGTAACTGGTTTCTACGAGCATTGTTAACATAATTTTTCTCAATATTCTGTTTAAGTTAATTAAAATTTATTTTTAATACGGAAAAACTGATACCGATTTACCGCAAAGAATAATTTTTATAAAATTTTTTTTAAGCTCAAGTAACTGAAACAGAATAGTTAGAGAAATTATGTTAACAATGATCTAG
>BPLQ01009683.1:0-31537 GCA_021605075.1 Caerostris darwini | reverse complement strand
TGCGTTTTGGGCTTCAAAAAAAGAAACTTGAAATTACAAAATTGTGTGAAGAATAAATTCATCACGTAATCACGTAAAAGGTATTGTATGTGATAATGTTTCTTGTAGAATTTGGAATACTTCATTCTTCATTTACGACGACATTTATCTTACTTTTGTATATTCTTTTAAATATTCTTGAACAATTCATTCTTCATGAAGTTCTTGCTCTATTCAACATTTGCTACATTCCTGTGGCTATTTGAATTTGGCCACTCTTGTAGTATTCCAGTCAATTGCTTCCTATATCTCGTGCATTATTAAACATTGGCATATTCCTGAGTTTATTCAATCGTTTTCGACTGTTCATACATGATAAGTTGAAATTCGTCGAGCAGATTTCAGTTCTTATATAGAATTTTGTTTAATGTAAGCAAAATTATTCATGAAAACTATGACTGAAAAAGGCCTTTTTAGACATATTTTCTGTTTTCTTCGAAGAAATTATTATTATTTTTTAATCTTAATCAACAAGTAAAAAAACTAAAAGAAACACTGATTATTTCATGGACAATTTTCAATTACCTCTGTTATTGACTATTATTTTTTCATTGAACTTCACTGAATATTTTTTGTTAAACTCACAACTCAATCTTTTCTCGATTCGTCTTCTTTCTGATATATACCAGATAATAATTAAGTATATTTCCTGAACAAAGATAAGGTTAAAGAAAGGTAAGCTAAAAAAGAGGTAAGAGGTAAGCTAAAAAAGGTAAGGTTAAAGGTAAAAGGTTTTTAAAGTCAAATCTTCTTTTTTTTTCACTATATTGCAGAAAGTCTTTATAAATAAAGTTGAAATTTTCCTCTTACATACATCTGGCGCCATCTATTGGGAGATACATGCAACTTAAATCTAAAAAAAACTAAAATTAATGAATGAATTAATATTTGAAAAGAACTGTATTAACATTAAGTGTCATGCACTACAAGTTCAAAAAAATGTATTTGAATTTGAGTGGATGAATAAAAATTATTTTATGAACGATTGAAAATTTGAACAAGATATATATAGGGAGAGTGTGAGCTAATAGTAGGAATTGAAGAAAGGTAAGGTTAAAGGTAAAAGGTTTTAAAAGTAACAATAATAGTTTAAGCGCAAAGAAACAAGGATGGATGGCTGCGTTCAGCCACTTCCGTGTTAGTTCCATTGTTTCTTGTTTCAAAACTTAAAAATGGTGTTTCTGTCCTATCGGAAATTCTGATGACAAATTCTTAATCATCCAGGCATATAAAGAGAAAAGCATTTATGGTGTTATTTAATAGCAAGTTCAATCTTACTGCTAATCAATTTTTGAACTACTATTAAATAAAACGATTAGTTAACGATGCTGGAGATTAATTTTTGAAATGCTACTGCTGAGCGTTTTACATGTTGCTGCCGCGTATTAATTACAGTAAAAATACAAATAAAACAATCATACACTCATTTCTATAAAAGTCGGTCGCTTCAAAACTTTGTATGTATGCTTATATCAGGAGGGGGGGGGGGCAGCCCGTTGCCCCTGGGCCCGATGCGCCCGCCTTGAACATTTTTCCGACCAGTGATATTTATCACACTTTTCCAAAATATATTTATTTTATAATGGCCAAAGCAGTGAAAACCAACGTATTGAAAAAAATACATTATGTGCTCATCCATTTATTCAAAAATGAAGAGAAAAAATTAACTTTGATATTTTAAAATAATATTCTTACGAATAAAATACAGATACTGCTGGTTTTATTTATGAGTTTACAGTTATGAGTTCAACAGAATAATTAAATTATATTCTGCGAACTCATGAACTGATGCGCGCTAATCTTGGAACATCTAATACAACAGGTTCTATGTTTCCCTTTAAGTAACCTCAGTGACGCAGTAATCATCCCTAGATACGCACAGTTGATTATTGATAGCAGAGCAAACCAGAATTCTAGTTGAAGTTATTAGCACTTTTGGTTCAACTTACACTAGCAACATCTCAACTTACACCAAGTTGAGGTGGATTTGCAAAAGAATAGGTGAAAGAGTGGAGAAACAAATATCGCGCTATTAAAATAAATATTTTTTAATGATATAGCATTTTTTTTTATTTCGTTTATATTTATATATTTTTTTATTTCGTTTATGTTTATACATTTTTTTATATTTCGTTTTGAGTGTTATATATTTGTTTAGAATGTATGTTTAGTGTCATTATTATTACATTATCTATGTTTGCATGTAAGAATAATAGTAAACACACACACAAAAAAATAACCTCTATGTTTCACTCCTAAAAATTGTATATAATGGGTCTAAATTTATTCTCAATAGGGATATATAATTTTACATGCGGCCCGCGGAGTTAGGATGCATTTCCAAAGTGACCCGCAAGATCATTTGGGTTGACCAGCCCTGATAAAGAGGATTGTGAAAAATTGTTTGTATGTATGTGTGTATGGAATTAAGTGTTTAATTGTGTTTCTTGAGTTGGAATTAAAGAACTAAGAATTGAATGTGACCATGGAGACGATTCTGTACCAATAAATATAATAAAAAGTGTTGAATTTTGCTTGCGAACTTTTTGATTCTTATCGATCTCTTTTTAGAACGCACTTTTTTTAGAACTTGTAATCATTTTTTTTTTCCTCTTTGTTATTTCCATAGTCAATTCTGATAAAGATCTTAATTGCCGCCAACTGGACAAACAGCTTTCAGCTTTCAAGTTCCTTCTGTCTCCCATATGAGGAGAAGTTCATTAAACTTGCACTTCAAATTCACGATGAGAATGGAGAATCACATCATGTTTCACTCACTTGTTGGTGGTTAATATTAAACTTTTAAATCAGGAGTGGTCAACCCACATGATCTTGCGGGTCGCTTTGAAAAAGCATCCTCACTCCGCGGGCCGCTTGTAAAATTTTATATTTCCATTTTAGATACCTGAACTTTAGAAAGCATTTGAATCTTCGGTGAGTGTAAATACTACTGTGTCCAAAAAGTAAGACCAATTTTCAATTTGAAATTCCCGGGGCTTATGGAATTTCAATTTTTTTCTTTTGTCAGATTGTTGTCACTGTCCTTGGCATATGTGTGAAATTTGATGTCAAAATATTCGTTTGAATTACGCTTGGCTTTGTGAGACGCTGAAAAATAACTGAATTAATTGAGCAAAGCACTTGCATTAAATTTTGTTTGCGGAACCGTATAGAATGTTGCAAAAGGCATTCGGTGAGCATTCCTTTATCGGAAAGAAATGTTTACAAGTGGTATAAACAGTTCAAAGAAGGCAGAAAACGCGCTGAAGACGAAGAGCCCTCTGGTCGACCATCCACCTCAACCGACAAAGCTCACGTCCAAAAAATTATAGATTTGGCGCTTGCAAACCGTCGATTTACAATTAGAAACCTTGCTGATGATGTTGGAGTTTCAAAAGGATCGGTCAATTTCATTTTGGGCCTCAGACGCGTCAAATCTCAATTATTACCGAAAACACTGAATGCGCCAGATCACACTGCATTGATTCTTCGTGACTTTTTTTGGCAAAAATAAAACCCGTATCGTTCCACAACCATCGTATTCACACCGTGCTACTTCTTGCTATT
Source organism: Caerostris darwini (assembly GCA_021605075.1). NCBI lineage: Eukaryota > Metazoa > Arthropoda > Arachnida > Araneae > Araneidae > Caerostris > Caerostris darwini. The sequence goes on along the minus strand of BPLQ01009683.1, from coordinate 27,931 downwards.
CCCTAAACTCAAAAGACCGCTCCGCGGACACCGTCGATTGAAGAGATTCAACGTGAATCGCCGCTCGCTTTGAAGGTTATCCCCGCCGATGACTTTTTAGTATGCATTGAGGATTAGAAAAAAAGTTGTCTTAGGTGCATTGTGTTCGGAGGGAATTGTTTTGAAGACGATGAAATAAATTTTAAAAGAATAAATAAAGAGTTTTTGAAACAAAGAATAATTGGTCTTACTTTTTGACCACAGTAGTGTATCAGGTGCGCAATTATTCTACGAACTCATAATTGTAAACTCTTAAATATAGCAGGCAATATCTGTCCTATGTTCGGAAGAATATTTTTTTAAAACCAAAGCTAATTTTTTGTCATTATTTCGACAGCTAATTTTTGAATACACTGGTTTTCACTACTTTTGCCATTATAAAATAAATATATTTTGTAAAAGTGGCATACATTTCCCGGGCCGGAAAAATATTCAGGGTGGGCTGCGTGTTGGTCACCCTTAACTTAGTATATCACCATTTTTTCAAATACAATATAATTTCCGAAATTTCTTTCTTTCTTTCTTTTTTTTTTTCTTGTACTAAAATTGGAAATATTAGCTTTATGATCAATCAAAATAGCGAGAAACAAATCCAAACGGTTCCAACGTTTCTATAACACGTTTCCCTTGCCAAGGACATCGAATCGTTGGTTGAACTACACTCATGTCCATAAATTAAGGATAATTCAGAATCCCACAGAAATTGAACTCTAAAATAAAAATTTCACCTGTAGAATTATCACACTCATCTTGAAGAAGAATATGCAAATTAAACGGAACCACCAGATGGCGCGGATAGTACGTCACAATGACGAGAGTGTAAGAGAGGGGTATATAAGGAATGGTGGCAAAGAAGTAAAATTGTTCACAAGCGCTTTAAAAGCCTTTCAGTGCAATAACCGCATAGTTATGGCACAAAGGAAGCATTTGGATGATTTTTTACGTGGTAGAATTATCGGACGACTGGAATGTGGACGTACCCAGCTGGAAGTATCCGAGGAACTTGGAATCGCCCAGAGTGTCATCTCCAGGCTTTGGCAACGATTCCAAGTTGATGGTGAGTAGATGCTACAGCACAGGTCGCCCCCGAGTTACAACGCCGAATGAGGACCGGTATTTAGCAATTACTGCCAAAAGAAACAGACGGAGCACAGCATCAGACCTGTCTCGTCAGCTCTCTTCAGCTACCGGTACGACAGTTTCAAGGCAGACCGTGTACAGACGCTTAGGGCAGATTGGTCTATATGCTCGTAGGCCTGTCAGATGTGTTCCACTTACCGCAACTCACTGTCGCCTGCGATTAACCTGGAGTAGAGAGCATGCATTGTGTACACCGCAACAGTGGTCTGATGTGATGTTTTCCGACGAGTCCAGGTTTAGTTTGCAGTCTGATTCTCGCCGGACTTTCATATGGAGAGCGCCAGGTACCCATTACACCAAGAGAACACCATTTTAACGACACCGTTACGGTGGTGCAGGATGGCTCGTTTGGGGAGGAATTATTCTTGGTTCCAGAACTGCCCTGCATTTTCAGAGTGTAACGATGACAGGCCACATCTATCGGGATGTCATTCTGGAACAACATGTACGTTTGTTTCGGGGCGCCATGGGTGCTGAATTTCTGTTTATGGATGACAACGCCCGTCCTCACCGTGCAAACATTGTAGACGAATGCCTTCAATTGGAGGATATCCCCCGTATGGATTGGCCAGCATACTCACCGGACTTGAATCCAATAGAGCATGTGTGGGATATGCTTGGCCGACGAATTGCAGCCCGTCAACCTCCTCCCACCTGTCAACCGGAACTTCGGAGGGCATTGCTTGATGAATGGTGTAATATTCCCCAAGATCAGATTGATAGAGTTCCTAGAACTCCTCACGATTGAGAGCCGTTCTGGCGTGTTGATATGCACCAGACAACTCTCAAAGCGGAACGGACCCAGTGATTATCACTGATTAGCAACAGTGAACTCAGCCAAAGGGCTGCTTGCGTTACCCAGAGTGGTTATTCAATCCTCCTTTCCGTAGTTGTGCAACCAACACTGAAATCCCGTTAATTCGGGAAAGCCAGTGGCACTCCTGCGGCGTTCAAGATCAGATTGATAACAAAAGAAGACCTAGAAGTACAAACAAGTCACCTAGTACAAATAATCCAACGCTGCTGTAACTCAACATTCAAAAGGAAAAAGAACTATTTCGAACAAAAGCCGACACCATGGTGGAACCAGGAACTCAAAGCCCAAAAATCAAAAATGAAGGCACTAAGAAGACGCTCACAAAATTCAATAGAAGATAACACTAAACAACTCTGGCTCACAAAATATAAAAGGGAAAAAGCAATTATGAGAAAAATGGTGATGAAAGCAAAGACAATATCCTGGAAAAAATTCTGCACAGAAACAACATCCAAATATGGTCCACTTTACAAAACAGCCTTTGACAAATTTTTCAAACCACCAAATATTTCAAGAACTATCGATTCGGACAATAGCACATTAAATATTCAAAATATCCTTCAGCATTTATTCCAAAAAGATGATATCCAAAAGGATAACAACCACCACCAACTCATTAGACAGACTACAACCATCGAAGAATTAAGCAAACTTGCAACAGACCAAACACCAAATATAACAGAAGATGAACTCAACTACGTCCTACAGGTTCTTCCAAAAAATAAGGCTCCAGGCCCAGATGGACTAGATGGCAATATAGTAAAACTACTACATGAGGCTCAACCATTGATTCTAAATTCCCTTTTTAACAAATGTCTGCAACTTCATTGCTTCCCAATACAACTAAAATATGCGGAAGTAGTCTTATTCAACAATAAATTTAAGGACCCAACAGACCCAAACTCCTACCGCCCAATTTCACTACTCCCTACAATCGGAAAGGTTTTCGAGAAAATCTTACTTAATAGGCTACAATATCATTACACACAAATAAACTACTTCATCAAAATCAATTTGGCTTCCAAAGCAGCATCTCAACGGAACATGCCCTACAACACCTGATGGAAAAAGTCTACGATAATAGGAAACATTCAAGGTACACAATTCTCATCTCAATAGATATAAAAGGTGCATTCGATTCTATTTGGTGGCCGTCAATACTGAATACTCTAATACAAGACAACACCCCGAACAACTACATACTTTTAATAAGAGACTATCTACAAAATAGAAGAATAGAATTCAATTATGGCCATACAAAAATACATTATGATTTACAGAAAGGCTGCCCACAAGGCTCCTGTTTGGGTCCATTTCTATGGTCAATAATAGCAAATAAAATACTTAAAACAAAATGGGACGAAGATGTCGATCTGCAGGCCTTTGCGGACGACTTCATATTTATTATAACAAGCACCAGCAGGAGAGACCTGGAGAAGAAAGCCACCAAAGCATTGCAGCAGTTCTCAAAATGGGCAATAGAAGAAAAATTGTCAATCTCACAAGATAAAACACAAGCCCTAATACTAGGGAAAAAAGGGAACATCTAAAGAATGCCAATACTAAAATATGAGGGTTGGAAAGTAAAATGTGTAAACAACTTAAAATACTTAGGAATAACAATAGATAAAAACCTCAACTTCATCCCACACCTACAAAAGCTAAAAAGTGATCTAATGAAACAAGCAAATAAACTGGCGGTAATGTCGGGAAGAAACTGGGGAGTCAACCCTAAACTAACAAGACTTTGGTACAAAACAGTGGCAGAGCGAAGAATTTGTTATGCGGCATCAACATGGGCTGAAAACTTAAACAATAAAAAAATAGCACAACTATCAACAATTCAGAGACTTTTTACACTAAAAATAACCAGAGCGTACCGAACTACACCATCATCGGCACTGCTAATTCTGAGCGGACTATTACCTCTACACCTCATGGTAAAGAAGGAGGTTATAATGACAAACGTTACAAGATTGGGCAGAAACGACAAGCTTGGCCGCACACACTTCAACGCAATGGACTACGACACACAGATCTCACAATGGTTAGAACCACCTTGGTCAAAACCATCAACCACAATAAAAAATTTCCGAAACTCCAGCAACATTATAATCTACACAGATGGCTCAAAAATAGACCACCAGGTGGGATCTGCGTTTGTTGCATACGAAAAAGATAAAGAAATATACAACTGGCAAGGCAAACTCAATACCAAAAATTCAGTCTACCAAGCAGAACTTCTAGCAATCCTAAAAGCACTGCAATGGGTAAAAGAAAAGAACTTTTCTCAAATCAGCATCAAAACCGACAGCATGTCGTCGCTCCAGGCCATCAAGAAGTTTTTCAATAAAAACAAACTCGTACAAAGAATCAGAAACGAAATTCAAGAAATACGGCCAAAACTATTAACAATAGAATGGATTAAAGCTCATTCAGGAATAGTAGGCAATGAAAGAGCCGACTATTTAGCAAAAGACGCAACAACAAACCCAAACACATTATCTGAAAGCCTACCCACTCCAAAAAGCTTCCTCAAACACCAACTAAAACAACTTCTCATACAACAATGGCAAGAGGAATGGGATACAGCCACCACCGGCAGAAGAACACACAATTTCTTACCAAAAGTGTCACATAACATGTCTACAAATTTATTAATTACATATTTCGTAACAGGCCACGGTCCATTCCCAACCTACCTACACAGATTCTGTATAACAGACAACGATACATGCTTGTGCGGAGAATCAGGATCACCAGACCACTATCTATTCTCATGTCCATTAACCGACCTCAACCATGAAGAAGAACCACCACCAGCATCATATCATGAATGGGCCATCAAAGCAGCTAAATACAAGAAATTAAAGGAAAAAATAATCAAAATAATGACATTCTTAGTTGAGAGCATTGATTATATAACCAGCACAACATAATAAAACTAACAGTCAACCAAACAATAAAAAGAACAATAGAAAAATCAACCAAACTTAGACTCAAAAAACAGTGATAAAGATTAATAAGAAGATTTGTACTTCCCTGCACGAGAAACTATGTATACACATAGTCGACTGTAAAACTAAATATTTATCTTATTTTCCATTATCATAAGTATCTAATTATTTGTTAAACAGTAAATACTCAACTATTTCTATTTATATAGTAACATAATCATTTCTATTGAAAAAGCTCCAACATGTTTATACTTTTAAACATAGTACAGAACAGTCGTGTGACGTTCTTACTACTAATTCATTTTATTCTATTTTTTATTTTTTTTAATTGTAATTATTTTCTAGTTTTTCATAATTTTCTTTTTAATTTTATTAATTTTTGTCTTTTTTTAAATTTTCCCTATCTATCTTTCCCCTCTTAGTTTTATATAAGCCAAAAACAAGAGCCTGCACAGGCTCCTCACGTATTGGTTTGGAAAGCTCGGTTGGTTAGTATCAACCGGGACCCAACCAAATCGGTAACTCCTAGTGATGAATTGCTAACAAGGCATCCGGCTGTGCAAAGCCGTCACGGCCATTGGTGGCTACAATCCTCCCTTTCCGCAGGTGTGTACTAAAACCACTGTAGCGTCACCTTGTGTGATGGGGTCAGGGGCACGCCTGCGGCGTCCAAGTCCAAGATCAGATTGATAATTTGATACTCAGCATGCCTAGGCGTTGCAAGGCCTGTATTGCATCGTCCTTGAGACATACTCCATATTAACCATCATACTAACCATGTTATACTGTTTTTTGTAAATAGGTTCTTTTTTGAAATTTGCTCCAGGGAGTAAAAATCGCAATTTTTATTAATTATGTCAAATATATAGCATCCTTTTTGCTCTTTACCTTTTGTTTAATAAATAGACTTTACAAATAGGTCAAATTTGTTTTGCTTCTGTCTCTTTCTTTGCCTGTACTTCATTATCCTTAATTTATGGACATGAGTGTATATGAAATCGCTGGAAGAACGACTGTCGTAGACGTTAAATATCACGAATATATTCGCGTTTGCCCCACAATAATAAAAAATCCCAAAATAATTTTAGTGCAGAATTCAAGTATTTTCAATTCAAATATGAACTCATTTTGACAAGTGGTTCTTTTTTACAGCATTTTGAAAGTGGGGCTTTAATTATAATCACCTTGTACATACCTGTTGGATAAAGTTGCCTTTCTAAATGCAGGATTTGCGATGTAACTCTGAGATTTTTAAACAAAAACAGGTAGTGTTCGTTCAATGAACTGCCCTGTTTTTCTTTTTCTTTATGAAAAGTAATTTGAACAATATAAATAATACTCAAATTTCAATGGTGACCTCTTTTATTAAATAACTTTATTTATTAAGTTTCTCTCAAAAAATGTGGCAAGAGGTTATCAATCACAATTAAAGCATTATGTGTACTATTATTGTTAAACGACAATCCTACATGAATTTTCCCAATTTTCATTCCTTTGCAAACTTTTTGATAAATTCCACAGCACCCAATTACTTTTTGTGGGAAAGGATATATTATTTTTAATTCTATTATTTTTTTTAACAACCTGTGTCTTTCAACAAACAGCCTTCAGTTGCTAACTAATTCATGGGCGTCGTTACTTTTCCATTACGGTTATAGAATGATAATAATTTTACGCCAAGTAGTATTTCTACTTACGAAAGGAAGAAAAACATGTTTTAAAGCAATTATTTTATTTTTTTAAATTCATTCTAAAATAGCACACGGACTAAAATAGCACGTTTTCTAATAAATTTAATTAATCAAAAATCATTTGTTTTACGTTACTTTAAGAGCTGTTGTTTCATTATTCGTCATAAAAATGGACATTTACTTTCTTTATTACTTTATTAACTTTTTTTTTTAATTCTGCTCCTGTATTTATTTGGTAAGACACTTATCTCAGTTGACTGAATATGTTTTTGGAAACCTTTTAAAATGTGTGACCTGTTTTATCTTTTAAGGATATAATCCAAGCATATTTTTTAAATACATCTATACAATTATGTGGAAATTTTTAGCTTTTGTTAAATTGTTTTATAGATTAAAATAATCAATAATAAATAATAAATCTGCTTAAAATTGTACATGTATACCTCCAAGTATGACTCTCCGATTCACTTAAAATTACATCTTGCAGGTTGATGTAAAATATACGAATCTTTAGTTTCCAACTAATGTTTCATATTTTTATTTTTAACTTGCTTTACTGCAGATGTATGTTTATACACTCAAGAGCCAAAACATTATGACCACCTGTCAATAACGAGTTGGCCCACCTTTGGCGCGCAACACAGCTTCAACCCGCCTTGGCATGGATTAATACCACCACTTAATACCAGTTAAATACCCCTTCCACCTGATCACGTGCCTTCCACGTCATCCAGGCGAGTTCATTGCAAAATGTAGGGGTGGTCATAATGTTTTGGCTCTTGCGTGTACCTTTATGCCTCCAAAACTTGTTTAGGATCAAGAGACATTCTTTAAATGTTCAATACAATCAATTAACCAAAAGTTTTGTTTGACAAAGTAAGTATACTCCAACTTAAAGTATTTATTCAAATGACATATAATTACAGACAATAGATATTTATATATGGAAACAGATGTTACTAAAACATTTTCTTTTATTGAAAAACGTGAAAATCATACAGATGCAGACTTTTGTGCATTCATAGCAAGCAAAAAACACAGCAAACATCTTTGTTTTTTTTTCTAATGCAGCTGACAAACACTTAGACAGTTGTCTTGGATGCACCGACGTTACTCACTTAGCACTGCCCAGGAGGTGCGTGCAGCTTGAAGATAAGCTACGGACGCGGAGTAACACTACCCCCGCAACGCTCTACGATCATGTTGGACCAGGACCTACTGTCTTAAGTGAATTCCGAACCGCTACAAACATCCATGCCACCGCCAGGATCGAATCCGAAACCTGTGACACCGAGCGCCAGAACGCTAGTCACTCGACCATTCAGGCCCACATAGGTTTATTATAAAACACCAATAAAACAAAACAGTAAAAGTAAGAAAAATATTATAATTTGTCAATTTGAATACATGTAAAGATATATTATCTTGTATAACTCCTTTTGATAATTAGTTTAGTTTTTATAAAGCGGCTTGATGGCCAATTGGCTATCGCTCTGGCATTTGATACCACAGGCGTCAGGTTCATATCCAGGCGGTGTACTGGCATGGATGCTTGTCAGTGTTTCGGAATTCACGTTAATCTGTACGTTCCGGTCTGATTAGCCTAAAGTGAGCACAAAATGACCGTAGAGTGACAAACCAAATATTTGGATAAACATTCCAATCCTATCAATATCGTATTAAAAGCAATAGAATTTTATCTGAATTGGCAACCATCGTATAAGAACATGTTATCAGTATTCTCTTATAAATAGATAAAAGATTGTATACAAGAATTTAGTAAGTTAATTTTATAAATATAATTCATTCATATGTATACATTGGTTAAAACAGAAGATTTGCACAAAAATAAGATTTCAAATGAAGAGAATACTTTAAAAGAGATGTGTCAAAATAATTTTTGTTTTATTAAAAAATGAAAAAAATAATTAAATTTAAAATATTATTCTTCAAAATACGAAAATCTTTAAAAATCAAATTTGTAAAAAATAAATTCCTTCCTAAAAAAATAAATTTATTATAGATTTATTTAATTTAATAAGTCTTTCACAATTTTTTTAAAACTTTTTTCTTCGTCGAAAATTACACTACAAATGGTTATCAAAAAAGTATATGTTGAAACAGAAATGTAAATATTGAAATACGAATATCTGAAATAATAAGCATTCTCCATTGCAGGGATGGCCAACCCAAATGATCTTGCGGGCCACTTTGGAAATGCATTCTAACTCCGCGGGCAGCATATAAAATTATACATATCCATATTAGATTGAGACCCACTATAGACATTTTTTTGGTGTGAAAAACATAAACATAATGAAAATAAAATGAACAAATGAAACATAATGAGTTATTATTTTTGTGTTTACTGTTATTCTTACAAGTAAACAGAGATACTATAATAATAATGATACTAAACGCACATTGTAAAGAAATATATAACCTAAACATGATCTATAAAAAATATATAAACATAAACGAAATAAAATCATTAAAAAATATTTATTTTACTAATGCAATAGTTGTTTCTACACCCTTTCACTTAGCTTTTCGAAATCGAACCGCGCGCATCATGAGTTCACAGAACAAAAATTCTGTTAAATTTATGTTTATTATTATTATTGAATTGATTATTCTGCGAACTCATAACTGTAAACACCTCAATAAAACAGGCGATATCTGTCCTATATTCGCAATAATACTATTTTAAAATCGAAGTTAATATTTCTTATAATTTCGACAGTTCATTTTTGAATATAGGGATGCAAACATAATGTATTTTTTTTACTACATTTTCACTACTTTGGCCATTATAAAATAACTATATTTTGAAAAAGTGTGATAAATAAATTATTTTACCAAAGAAACTAAAATTTTGTAAAAAAAAATAATAATTAAATTAAAAAAAAATTACTTTACGAAATAAATTTCGTTAAATAATAATAACTTAAAAATTAATAAATTCTTTTACTAAAACAATAAACTGTAAAAATTTTAAAAAAATTATAAATTCGTTTACCAAAGTTAATTTTGTAAGACATTGGGTAAAAATTATAAAAAATAAATTCCTTTAACAAAAAAATAAATATTGGAAAGAAATCAAATTGAAGAATTAATTACTAAAAAATCCTACCTTTGTCTTAGAGCTTCCGTGTAATGTAGAAGTCCAATGTAACCACAGAAAAAAAGTTTTCAAAAAAAGTAAAAGAATTTATTTCTTATCAATCCATAACACCCTTCTACCAAAACAATTCAGACAAATTTTTTTCGTCATTTCCGCCACTCAGAAATCTTCAACTATTAATGACACTGTTTAAGAGAAACTTTCTTCGGAAGCATTTTAAAATTAGCATACTTTATTAAAATTAACACATCCCATCCTGATTTTTATTATTAGAAAATATTGATGCATAAATTCTACAATCATTTAGACATCCAAACATGCCTTTTTACTAAATAAACAAAACAATTCCAAACTTATTTGAACTTCACTTTAACGCAGAATTTTAAAGCCAAGGTATCCACTGTTCCATCATCTCTCCAAAATACTTCATCGCCCTTTTAAAATGAACTCTTCCTACATCCTCACATTATAAATTAATAATAACTTTTATAATCCCCGTTAACTCAATCTGCCATCTACCTCATCTTCAACTTCTACACGTCCTCTATTTCCATCTCATCTCAATATGAACTGATCATCACCATTCTATGTACTTTCCTGCGATCTTATGAACTATCTATCATAAACTATTTAAACTTTACATCTGTACATCAAAAAGTCATCATCTTACATCTATCATAATCTTTCGGTATACACATCAATTCATTAAATGAACTTTTTAACTAATAAACAATCATCACTGTATATAGCAGGAGTGGGCAACCCAATATGATCGTAGAGTGGGGAGAGAGAGGGAAAGTATTACTCGCATCCGTAGCCTATCTTTAAGCTACACGTGATCCCTGGGTAGTGCTACATGAGTAACAGAGGTGCAGCCCTTGCTTATGGCATAAAAATTAACTGTCTTTGTATTACCAGCTGCATTACAACAAACAATATAATCAAATGTGCCAATGGTATACTAATGAATTAAACGGGTGTTCATCTTTTTTGTTGAAATTCCAAATCTTAAAATCAATTTAACTTTTCAGTTTATATATATATATATATAAAAGATATTTAATGTCTTTTGCTTTGACTTGTTCTCAGCGACCTGGTAGCCAAGTGGCTATCGTTCTGGCCTTTGGTATCTCAGGTTTCAGGTCCGCTACGAATCCGCTAGTGGCCTCCATTGCAGTCCCTGCTTTAAGAAACAAGCAGATTCGACGACGATTGTGAAAATGTGTGTAAAGTATCTCGCATCGATAGTCAGACTGCCGTGTGAGAGTTTTTAGGTTTTCTCTCATACAGCATAGAAATGCGGGACATTTGCCCTCCCCGCCAAACAAAATCCTCTCGAACAGCAATATACTCTCCCCTTATCACCTATCGATTGATGCAGCCTGATGGCTAATTGGCTAGCGCTTTGGTTTCACAGGCTTCAGATTCGAATCCTGGCTGTGACGTGGATGTTTGTAGTGGTTCGGAGTCCACGTTAAACTGTAAGCCCAGGTCTGTTTAGCCATCATGTGCACAAGATGACCGTAGAGCGACAATCCAAACCAAAGTGGCGTGTTCTCAAGTAACAAAATCATAGATGATCATGATTCATTTAATTTTTTTTAAATGTAGATTATTTCGTGACGCTATTTAATAGTTGTGCATTGTCACTTGTCAAACTATTTATCCTTTTCTATTCACGCGGAAAGAGGATACAAATTTCACGGGAGGAGACCAAACAAATTTGTCTAATGTATCTAGTTTGTACTTTTCCTCATGTCTGCAATTGACACGAGTTACAACATTATGAGAACAATAACAATAACAATTTATGTGAATGAAATCGGAAAAATGCAATATCCACGCCTGTCACGAATCACACGAGATTGCGTGTTGGAATGATAATCTGGTGAGTCCAACTCATGCGACTCGGATCTTGGTGGAAATATTGAACAAGGTTTCTCAGATATACCACATTATCACAGTCTTGCAAAGTCTGACAACAATGGTGACCGCTTACGTGCTGTATCTTATGCTTCTCAGCATCTTTCCGATATGCTTTTCTGATGGCGATTTTATGGAAGAATGCGCTGAGCAAGAAATCTGTCACACCCCCAGTAAGTAACCACACTCATAATCATTTTATAAAATTTTTTAAATTTTTGTAGATCCTTAGTGTCGTTTTATTACCATTTTCCAAAATATTTTTTTTTTCTAATTTAGCTGGTAAACACTTAGACAATTGTCTTCGATGCCTTAAGGGAAGCGCTGCACCGACGTTACTCACTTAGCACTACCCAGGAGGTGTGTGTAGCTTAAGCTACGGACGCGGAGTAACAATACCTCCGCAATGCGTTAGACCTACGGTTTAAAGTGGATTCCGAACCACTACAAACACCGCCAGGAATCTAACCCGAAACCTGTGGCACCGAGCGCCAGAGCGCTAGTCACTCGACCATTCAGGCACCATTTGTTTTCCAAAATATGTTTTATTTATTTTTACTTTATTTTTTTCCATAATGATTGTTTTCAGAAATATTTCTGCTGCTTTTATCTTAGCATTGTCTGAAATACGATTTGCCAGGCTTTTTAATATATTTTCCGTATGTCCAAGATATGATATATTGCTATGTCCAAGTTCCATTTGTCCAAGATTCGATATACCCATGAATTTGTTAATAATTTTTCAACAAATGAAACGCATATCGTGAACATTTATTCAATAAATGTTCTACTGATGTTCAAAGCAGCCCTTAATTTTTTCCCTCAAAACGGAGATATAATTATTTTAAGTAAAAGTATGTGTTCAGGAAAATATATACCTTTTAGAGGTACGTCTTCTTTAAATGTGTACAAGTATTTGTATATTAATTTCTGATCGCGCTGTCTTTCTTTTCAGGTGGGGTAAAGCGAGCTACTTACTGCATCAATCTTTTGTCTAAAAGGGTAATTATTTCTATAATACTATTCGATGAGTCATACCGTTATATGTTATTAGCAATGTTTTTATTGCTTATCACTACTACCCCATGCCTATCATATAATATAGTAATCCAGCTAACTTTTCCCACATTACGTATAAAGTAACTCTACAATCTCATACATATTATTTTCTGCAATCCTAATACTTCGTGTTTATAGTAGACAACATGTAGCAACTCACTACAGTTCAGTAATATAATTTTAAAAGATTGCACGCTGTATTAAATATTTAATTATTTTTGTAAGAAAACTATAAGAATCATTTTGTTTATTAATTTTTAATTAAAAAAATTTAAATAACAACAAATTATTAACACAAACGAATAATTAAATTATTAAAACAACAAATATTAAATAAAAACAATTATTACACAAAAACAAATATGAAAAATTTAATTTAAAAAAACATTTTTATTTTTTGAAATCAAAAACACAGTTCAATATAACTTTTACTTCTCTTTCAAAGACATCACAAATACAAATGGATCATTATTAATGTCTTCTTCTAATCAGGCATTACCATTTGATTACAATTCTTATCATATCACTGTAATGATACGCATATCTGTACATACTAAAGTATATTTGCTTACAGTATTATTTTCTATTTTAGTTGCTAATAACTGAAATTTCGAATTACATAATATCAAAAAATATATAAATGCAAAAAATTCCCCTTAAGCAAATTCCACAGCAAATCTGACAAGTAACCGATTTATCCAATTCTACCTTTAAACCGAATGTTTAATTTTACAATGAATAACTCATAAAAGAATAAGCCTGTAAATATTGCAATAAAGATTTCGTGATCTGCTTATAGTACAGACATGTAAGAATGTGAATTGTAAATATACAATTATCAAACTATTTAAATTATTTAAATGGGATTTTTCCAGATAGTCGCTATGAATTAATGAACGGTGCTGGCTCCAGACATGAAAGGCGGCCTAATGGCCAATTGGCTAGCACTCTGGCCTTTGGTACCACAGGCTCCAGGTTCGAATCCTGGCGGTGGCATGATTGTTTGTTTGTGGTTCGGAATCCGCTTTAAACTGTAAGTAAACGGTCTGTTTAGCCAAAAGAATACACAAGATGACCGTAGAGCGACAAACCAAACCTCGTTTTAATTCATGTATATAATTACGATTTTAATTGGCTGCTTAAGAAGGTTAGTAAAAGATGCAAGTTAAAGTTTTCCAAAAAATTTATATATGGTACTCGTAAAATTAAAAAATATTATAAATAAATAAAAGTAAGATAAAAAATTAAAATTTAAAAGAATTTAAGTTAAAAATTCGGTACAATTAGGGACCCGTTGTCGATGCCATAAAACTATTGAAGAATGATATAAATATTCGAGATATGCTGAACGCGTGGGATCCGTAATGACTAAGATTTGTACAGGGCAATCTAAGTTCTTTAACTCGTACAATTCCAGCAGGGCCCGTTGTTGCGTCCGGAGAAATAAGAGTGAAAATGTCATGCAACTGTAATTCACTTTAATTGAACATTTTTCTTTTGCTGATAAACATTTAATAAACGGCATATTCATTTACGTGGTACATTTTTATTCCTGGTTTTTTTTTCTACGTACATTTTCTACGAACACGCGCCATGAAAGTCTTTATGTCGGTCATTATGACTATCAAAATCCTTCGTATTCAAGACAATGAATTCCATTTAGCTGACTTTTATTACTGACTGACTATTTAGCTGGATTTTTTTTCTAAATGTTTAGATCCTGCAAAGAGGTTTAAAAACATTCTTCCTCTAAAGCAAGGGTGGCCAAACCCGCGGTCCGTCTTGAACATTTTTCCGATCCGTGAGATTTATTACACTTTTTCAAAATATATTTATTTTATAATGGCCAAAGTAGTTAAAATTAATGTATTAAAATAATACACTATTTGGGCATCCGCCTATTTAAAAATGAGCTGTCGAAATGATGAGAAAATAATGACCTTCGATTTTAAAATAATATTCTTCCGAATTGTATGATATTCTTGTAATAATATTCTTGCGAATTGTATAATATTCTTGTAATAATATTCTTGAGAAATGCATTTAAAATATTACCTGTTTTATTTATGATTTCGTGGAATAATTAAATTATATTCTGCGAACTCATGATGAGTGGAGAAACAAACATCACATTAGTAAAATAATTATTTTCTTAATGATTTCATTTTTTTTTATTTCACACATTTTTATATATTTCATTTTTAGTGTTACATATTTCTCTACAGTGTGCGTTTAGAATAATTGTTAATATAATATCTATGTTTACCTGTAAGAATAAAAGTAAACACAAAAATAATAACTCATTATGCTACAATTTTTCACTCCAAAAGAATGTCTATAGTGATCTCAATCTAATATGGGGATTTACAATTTTATGTGCGGTCCGCGGAGTTAGGATGCATTTCCAAAGTAGCCCGCAAGATCATTTGGGTTGGCCACCTCTGACCTAAAGACATGTTTTTGTTTTCCATTAATGTGAAACGACTTCTTGACTTCAAAGATCTTTTTTTCACAATGAAAATAAATTAAATTCCACCGTGTCCAAAAAGTAGTATTAATTTATTGTCCAATTATAATTATAGTATATTAATTTATTTGTTATCCAATTGTCGATTTAAAATTCCCGGGGCTTATGGAATTTCAATTTTTTTTTCTTTTTTAGGTTGCTAGCACTGTCCTTGAAATCTGTGTGAAATTTGATGTTAAAATATTCATTAGTGTTTGAGTTACGCTTGGCTTTGTGAGACGCTAAAACTGATTCTGTGATTTTTGAAATGTCTGAATTAATTGAGCAAAGATAGAGAACACGTATAGAATGTTGCAGAAGGCATTCGGTGAGCATTCCTATATCAGTAAGAAATGTTTAGAAGTGGTATAAGCAGTTCGAAGAAGGCAGAGAACGCGTTGAAGACGAAGAGCCCTCTGGTCGACCATCAATTCAACCGACGAAGCTGAAAGAGGTCGATTGAAGGCGATGAAATAAATTTGGAAGAATAAATAAAGAGTTTTTGAAAAAAAAATAATTCGTCTTACTTTTTGAGCACAGTAGTAGGTAGTTTGACAACTGCGTACGAAAGATTTCAATAAAAAATTTTCTTTCTTTTTTAGGATATCGATATAATCATGGAAATATTCCCAGAAAAATTAACAAACAAAACTACTGTTCTAGAATTTATCGAAGAAGGATGCACGGACATTCAGAAAATGAAGGATGTGAGTTAAAAACATTCTCTAATATTGAGCACGTTCATTTTGATACCTAGTACAATACATTGTCTTTTTCGCGTTATCTTTCGCGGGTATACTTCCTTTCACACGCAGTGGTAAAAGATTATACGAAAGAGCTCATAGCACGAATGCAGAACTAACGGACATGCATCTGTGGCATGTAATGTCCTAATCATACAGCTTTTGTTTCAGCAACGACATCTAATAAAGATTCATCCCAGCTATAAGATCTTTGGACGTTTTTACTAGCGTTTATCTGATCATCGGGACCTCATATCCGAGTGGCTAGCGCTCTGATGCTCGGTACCACAGATTTCGGGTTCGAGTCCCGGCGGTGCCATGAACATTTGTAGTGGTTCGGAATCCACTTTAAACCGTAGGTCCCGGTCTAATAGGATCATAGAGCTTGTTGGGGGTAGTTGCTACTCGCGTCCCTAGTATATCTTCAAGCTACACGTGCCACCTGGGTAGTGCTAAATGAGTAACAGCGGTGCAGCCCTTGCTTATGGTATGAAGATTAACTCTATGCGTATTGCCAGTTTGCATTAGAACAATAAATTATTTTTCATAAATTTGAATAATTTCTCTTTCTGTATGTACACTGCAATCCACCAATTTTTATTTAAATTGATAACTACTTTTTGGGGAAATGATTTTTGTGCTTTCAATTACATATTAATATATAAAAATAAACAAAAAAACAACTCTGCAGCTATTCAATGCTTTATTAGATAGCCAGATATTCCGAAAAGCGCTAGTAGTATATTGTTTTTTTTCTTTCTAATGCAGTTAGCAAACACATAGACAGTTGTCTTGGATGCCTTAAGGTAAACGCTGCACAGACTCACTTTGCATTACCCAGGGGGCACGTGTAACTTGAAGATAAGCTACGGACGTAAAGTAACAATGTCCCCGCAACGCTCTACGATCCTATTAGACCGGGACCTACGATTTAAAGTGGATTCCGAACCCCTACAAACATCCATGGCACCGCCGGGACTCGAACCGAAACCTGTGGTACCGAGCGCTCTGGGGTTTGGTATCACTTGTAGTGATTCGGAATCCACTTTAAACCGTAGGTCCCAGTCTAACCGTAGGCTCCATTATCATAGAGCTTTATCATAGAGCGCATAGCATAGAGTGTTACTCCGCGTCTGTAGCTTATCTTCAAGCCTTCAAGCACCACTTGGGTATTGCTAAGTGAGTAACGACGGTGCATCCCTTGCTTATGGCATAAAATACAACTGTGTAAGTGTCTGTCAGCTGCATTAGAAACAAGTAATGTAAAAAAAATTTTTTTTAAAGTCAATTCTTACTTTTTTTTGCACTATATTGCAGAAAGTCCTTTATAAATAATTTTTATTCATTTTTTTAAGTTTATCTGGCGCCATCTATTGGTAGATACAGGCAACTTAAATCTAAAAAAAACTAAAATGAATGAATTAAATTTAATTACTGAATTAATATTTGAAATAACTGTATTAATATTAAGTGTCATCCACATCAAATTAAAAAAAATATATATATTTGAACTTGAGTGGATGAATAAAAAGTATTTTATGAACGATTGAAAATTTGAACAAGATATATATAGGGAGAGTGTGAGCTAATAGAAGAAATTGAGTAAACAAAATTTTTCGTCGCATAATATATATATATATATATATATATATATATATATATATAGGAAGATTTACTTAGGAAAAAAATAACAATTTAAACTAATGCAAATAAATAAGAAAAAATTCTGACTTACATAAATTAATATTTTTTTTATTCATAATTATATAACAATTATATGAAGGATTCTTAAAAGGAAGTAATTTTTGTTCTCATATACTAATCAGTTTGATGGTGAATATGAATTATTGTTTGAATATTATTTTACTCAACGGACAGAGTGATTATAATTAAAGTCCCATTTTCAAAATGCTATAAAAAAGAACCACTCGTCACAAAGAGTTCAAATTTGAACTGAAGATACTTGAAGAAGGAGGAAACGGTATGGCATCAAAAAAAAAAAGTTCCACCGATTTTTCCCATCCAATTTGATATGGCCTTGACATGGTGGATGGGCTTTCCATTGATAATGTCACAACTGTTGAATGACTTGGAAATAATTTTTTTCCGTCAAAAAACCGAAACAATCAAGCACATTGAACACTGTAGTTAATTTAATGTGCAACTTATGCCAAACACATTGTAATTTCGATTCAAAATATCACTGGTAGCTGAATTTAGTTTTTTTTTATGCCGCTTACAGAGCCCTCTATTAATACACTTTGGAACTTTTTTGTGGGCGTACCATTTTTCCCTTCGAGTATCTTCAATTCACATTTGAACTCATTGTGACGAGTGTTTCTTTTTTTTACAGCACTTTGAAAGTAGGACTTTAGTTATAATCACCCTGTACTTATGTGAATAGAAAGTTTTATGAATGATGCTTGAAAAATTCTTAATTATTTTATTATTACTGAATAAAAAGTAAAGGTAATTTATTTGTGACAAGTAACTGAACATAAATTTAGTAAATGTCATAGAATTCGAATTAAAATTTTTTATCAGTTCATTTATTAGATATTACTACTTACTATTACTACTTAGCTATTACTATGATTATGAATTAGTTATGTTAAAAATTATCATAAAGTTTATTTGACTTATTAACTTAAAGCCTTTGCGAATTATTTTCTTTTCAGTCTCTATATGTTTATTACTTCGAAAAGGAGAAAATGAACGTAAGTTGCATTACTATATTATTCTTTTGATTAAATAACCTTTTAATTATAAGCTTACCTAATAAATCCCACTAACGTCATTTTGCCAAACCCACTAAAGAGACTTTTGAAATTATCTTTATAACATTTATCATGTGTGAACATGATGTCGTCCTGGTTAGGGGTCCGTGACGTTATCCGAAAATGAGGGTCAAGCAAATAAAACTCCATTGCAAATTTTGGCGGAAAATGCTACTTTGCGCACCTTAACTCTTGAAATGCTTCATAAATTACGTTAATCTTCAGGAATTTTTTGGAGAATTTGGCTTTTGCTTGAAGTGTTTTTTAGTATGGTTTTGAAGCACTTTTCACGTCTTGGCTTATGATTTTAAACATTTGTATATCCTAGTACTCGTAGTGCATTGATTAATTCCTTCTTTTTGAAGTTCTTTTTTTTTTTTTTTTTTTTTTTTTTTTTTTTTTTTTGTATTTCCCCGTGCTTTTGGAGCTATATAGTGCTTCTTGTTTTATTTATAATACTACATTCTTCATTTATGCCTAGAATTTTCAAACTTTGATATATTCTTTTGGCTATTGAATGTGATAACGTTTCCTGTAGAATTTGGAATACTTCATTTACGACGACATTTATCTCACTTTTGAATATTCTTTTAGAGATTCTTGAACAATTCATTCTTCATGAAGTTCTTGATCTCTTCAACATTGCTATATTCATATGGCTATGTGAATTTGACCATTCTTGAAGTATTCCAATCCATTGCTTTCTATATCTCGTGCATTATTGAACATTGACATATAACTGAGTTTATTCATCCGTTCTCGAATGTTCAGACATGTTAAGTTGAAATTTGACGAGCAGATTTCAGGTTTTTTTATTGCAATTTTTTTTTACTTTATTTTATTTTATTTATTATTATTATTATTATTATGAGTTCTTTAAAATACTTTGTGTTTACTTTCAGATCGTTTACACTCCCGAGGAATCAAGAAAAATTGTGGAATCCAGGGTTTGTTCTACTTGTACTACTATCCTAATTATTATTCTTGTATTTTTTCTAATGTTCTTATGTTTTACAGATTTTTCCCTAGTATTTGACATTCGCAATTACAATTTTAAATTTTTATATATATAATTCTTCTGTACTTGTGTTTGTCACTGAACTCCTCCTAAACGGCTTGACCGATTTTGATGAAATTTTGTGTGTGTGTTTGAGTGGGCCCCTAGATGGTTTAAATTCACAATTGGACATGGTAGGTGGAGCTGCAATCGGTCTCTTTCATACGTGTGTCTGTTATTGAACTCCTCTTAAACGGCTTAACTGATTGTGATGAAATTTCGTGTGTGTATTTGACAAAACATGGAGAATGTTTTACTCTATCCTCTTTGTTGTAAGTCGCCACCATTTGGTGCTGCAGTATATCAACTTCTATGCCGTTCAACCAATCGCTATCAAAATTTGTAATAATGTGTATTCGAGTATTAAAAATAGATTCGCGCTATACATTTTATTGTTACTTGCCACCAGAGGGTGCTGCAGCATTTCATCTTGTATACCATTCAAGCGATATCCATGAAAATTAGTATACACATATATTGGAACATGGCGAATATATTCGCGATATGTAATTTTGTCCAATGATTTTATTTTGGCATTACAACGTATGCCGGGTTCTGCTAGTTTTGAATAAGTATTTGAAAATACAGTAGACCATCTAGGCAAATTACAGTAAACCATTCTAGAATAATTTATTTGACTAATGTTAAAAGTAATGGTACCATTGATTAATTTAAGTGATTTTCGCTGCTACGAAATGAAATATTTTTCGCAGAACTGTTACATTAGAATGAATATATAGTTCGATCGTGTCTTTCATTTTAGCCATCTATCAATGAATGCCTTTTACTATGGATTTAAGAACCTTAAATATCTCTGTTGTAAACCTAACGAAAGCAGAATTGTGGATGTCAAATTATTATTTGATATTATCACTGCACACTTTTCATTTAAAAAGTCACTATTAAAAAAACTGTATTTAACATTTGTTATATTTTAGGCATCAAATACCAATTTAAGAATTTTTTTTCCAGGCTTGCCTAACCCTAATGATAACAGAATGTCAATTGAAAAAAGCTATGGGTTTCTTTTCATTCGGACGAAAGTAACAAACTTGGAAACTGAGTTGAAAAATTACAGATCTAATAAATATCGAGTTTTCTAAAGTTTTTGTGTTAAATTGATGTATAATAAATTAAATTGCAAATAACAATCTATGATATTTTTTCATTTTGTCTTAATTAAATATTAAGTTTCTTAGGAATTCCTACTTCATTTGATTTATAGATTTAAAATTTCGCCAATAGAGATTTCATTTAGTTTTATACTGATTTTATAAAAATAAAATTAGTATTGTATCATCATAAAATTTTATAAGGTAAAAATAGGTTGCTTTTTTTAACAGGCGGGCTGAAATGTTCGTAGGCTGACACATAGATGGCGCTACTAGTATTAAATCCGTATGATTTTTAGTTAGCCCTGATCTTCAAAAGACACATGTATAAATTTGACAGCTGTTGCACTATTAGTATGTGAGTTAAAGCATTTTTAGTAAAGTTATAGCATTTTTAGTGAAGTTATAGCATTTTTTGTGTTCATCACGTGCAGTCCACTCGGCTGACTGTCGACTAGACTCCGGTGTGAAATGATGGAGCCATGTTTCATCCATTGTCACATATCGACGCAAAAATTCGGGTTTATTACGATTGAACAGCTCAAAACACTGCTCAGAATCATCAATTCATTGTTGTTTTAGGTCGATTGAGAGCTCGCGCGGTACCCACGTTTAACTAGTGGCGTGAAACGCTATATAACGACATACACATTGCGGGCCTCGCACGTTAATTTCTCCCGATATGGGCCCCGGGTATATCTGCGAATGCGCAATCGGGACTCGGCGAGCGCATGCCCGTAACTTCTACAAATAATTTCTTACAGACACGCGGAGGGTGCCTATCGATTCGTGGCGTAGCCTTACATGATCTGGAACCCCCAAAAAAATTATCCCTATGAAACTTTTTATGTTACGGCCAAATCGATTTTTTGCCAAATTCTCACGTTATCCTGGATTTTCCGGCACAAACTTTGGGCGCAGCCAAAAATGCTGATAGCCAATCAAAATGTATTCATATAAGGGACTCCCATGCCAAATTGCAGCCAAATCGATCGAAAATTACTCCCTTAAAACGCTAAAATCGCTTAAAACAGCTCGGAGAGCCCCCAGAGCGTGTATTTGTGAGTTAAACGTTTACTTGCCCATATCTATGGAAATAAATTTGCTAGGCCAATTCTTTTAAGGGGTTTAACTAGTGGCGTGAAACGCTATTTAACGACATACACATTGTGGGCCTCGAACGTTAATTTCTCCCGATATGGGCCCCGGGTATATCGGCGAATGCCCAATCGCTACTCGGCGAGCGCATGCCCGTAACTTCTACAAATAATTTCTTAGAGACACGCGGGTGGAGCCTGTTGATTCGTGGCGTAGCCCTACACAATCTGGAACCCACAAAAAAATTATTCCTATGTAACTTTTTATGTTATGGCCAAATCGATTTTTGGCCAAATTATCCCGTTATCCTGGATTTTCCGGGACAAATTTTGGGCGCAGAAAAAAAGGCTGATAGGCGATCGAAATGGCATTCGCCGATATACCCGGGTACCATATCGGGAGAAATTAACGTGCGAGGCCCACAATGTGTATGTCGTTAAATAGCGTTTCACGCCACTAGTTAAACCCCTTAAAAGAATTGGCCTAGCAAATTTATTTCCATAGATAAGGGCAAGTATGCGTTTAAGTCACAAATACACGCTCTGGGCGCTCTCCGAGCTGTTTTTAGCGATTTTAGCGTTTTAAGGGAGTAATTTTCGATCGATTTGGCTGCAATTTTGCATGGGAGTCCCTCTGATGAACACATTTCGATCGCCTATCAGCATTTTTGGCTGCGCCTAAAATTTGACCAGGAAAATCCAGGATAAGGGGAGAAATAGGCCAAAAATCGACTTGGCCATAACATAAAAAGTTACATAGGAATAATTTTTTTGATGTTTCCAGAGGATGTAGGGCTACGCCACGAATCGATAGCCACCAGCCACGTGTCTCTAAGAAATTATTTGTAGAAGTTACGGGCATGCGCTCGCCGAGTCCCGATTGGGCATTCGCCGATATACCCGGGTACAGTATCGGGAGAAATTAACGTGCGAGGCCCACAATGTGTATGTCGTTAAATAGCGTTTCACGCCACTAGTTAAACCCCTTAAAAGAATTGGCCTAGCAAATTTATTTCCATAGATATGGGCAAGTATGCGTTTAAGTCACAAATACACGCTCTGGGCGCTCTCCGAGCTGTTTTTAGCGATTTTAGCGTTTTAAGGGAGTAATTTTAGATCGAATTGGCTGCAATTTTGCATGGGAGTCCCTCAGATGAACACATTTCGATCGCCTATCAGCATTTTTGGCTGGGCCTAAAATTTTACCCGGAAAATCCAGGATAAGGGGAGAAATTGGCCAAAAATCGACTTGGCCATAACATAAAAAGTTACATAGGAATAATTTTTTTGATGTTTTCAGAGGATGTAGGGCTACGCCACAAATCGATAGCCACCATCCGCGTGTCTCTAAGAAATTATTTGTAGAAGTTACGGGCATGTGCTCGCCGAGTCCCGATTGGGCATTCGCCGATATACCCGGGTACCATATCGGGAGAAATTAACGTACGTTAATTTCTCCCGATATGGTACCCGGGTATATCGGCGAATGCCCAATCGGGACTCGGCGAGCGCATGCCCGTAACTTCTACAAATAATTTCTTAGAGACACGCGGATGGTGGCTATCGATTCGTGGCGTAGCCCTACATCCTCTGGAAACATCAAAAAAATTATTCCTATGTAACTTTTTATGTTATGGCCAAGTCGATTTTTGGCCAATTTCTCCCCTTATCCTGGATTTTCCGGGTCAAATTTTAGGCGCAGCCAAAAATGCTGATAGGCGATCGAAATGTGTTCATCTGAGGGACTCCCATGCAAAATTGCAGCCAAATCGATCGAAAATTACTCCCTTAAAACGCTAAAATCGCTAAAAACAGCTCGGAGAGCGCCCAGAGCGTGTATTTGTGACTTAAACGCATACTTGCCCATATCTATGGAAATAAATTTGCTAGGCCAATTCTTTTAAGGGGTTTAACTAGTGGCGTGAAACGCTATTTAACGACATACACATTGTGGGCCTCGCACGTTAATTTCTCCCGATATGGTACCCGGGTATATCGGCGAATGCCCAATCGGGACTCGGCGAGCGCATGCCCGTAACTTCTACAAATAATTTCTTAGAGACACGCGGATGGTGGCTATCGATTCGTGGCGTAGCCCTACATCCTCTGGAAACATCAAAAAAATTATTCCTATGTAACTTTTTATGTTATGGCCAAGTCGATTTTTGGCCAATTTCTCCCCTTATCCTGGATTTTCCGGGACAAATTTTAGGCGCAGCCAAAAATGCTGATAGGCGATCGAAATGTGTTCATCTGAGGGACTCCCATGCAAAATTGCAGCCAAATCGATCGAAAATTACTCCCTTAAAACGCTAAAATCGCTAAAAACAGCTCGGAGAGCGCCCAGAGCGTGTATTTGTGACTTAAACGCATACTTGCCCATATCTATGGAAATAAATTTGCTAGGCCAATTCTTTTAAGGGGTTTAACTAGTGGCGTGAAACGCTATTTAACGACATACACATTGTGGGCCTCGCACGTTAATTTCTCCCGATATGGTACCCGGGTATATCGGCGAATGCCCAATCGGGACTCGGCGAGCGCATGCCCGTAACTTCTACAAATAATTTCTTAGAGACACGCGGATGGTGGCTATCGATTCGTGGCGTAGCCCTACATCCTCTGGAAACATCAAAAAAATTATTCCTATGTAACTTTTTATGTTATGGCCAAGTCGATTTTTGGCCAATTTCTCCCCTTATCCTGGATTTTCCGGGACAAATTTTAGGCGCAGCCAAAAATGCTGATAGGCGATCGAAATGTGTTCATCTGAGGGACTCCCATGCAAAATTGCAGCCAAATCGATCGAAAATTACTCCCTTAAAACGCTAAAATCGCTAAAAACAGCTCGGAGAGCGCCCAGAGCGTGTATTTGTGACTTAAACGCATACTTGCCCATATCTATGGAAATAAATTTGCTAGGCCAATTCTTTTAAGGGGTTTAACTAGTGGCGTGAAACGCTATTTAACGACATACACATTGTGGGCCTCGCACGTTAATTTCTCCCGATATGGTACCCGGGTATATCGGCGAATGCCCAATCGGGACTCGGCGAGCGCATGCCCGTAACTTCTACAAATAATTTCTTAGAGACACGCGGATGGTGGCTATCGATTCGTGGCGTAGCCCTACATCCTCTGGAAACATCAAAAAAATTATTCCTATGTAACTTTTTATGTTATGGCCAAGTCGATTTTTGGCCAATTTCTCCCCTTATCCTGGATTTTCCGGGACAAATTTTAGGCGCAGCCAAAAATGCTGATAGGCGATCGAAATGTGTTCATCTGAGGGACTCCCATGCAAAATTGCAGCCAAATCGATCGAAAATTACTCCCTTAAAACGCTAAAATCGCTAAAAACAGCTCGGAGAGCGCCCAGAGCGTGTATTTGTGACTTAAACGCATACTTGCCCATATCTATGGAAATAAATTTGCTAGGCCAATTCTTTTAAGGGGTTTAACTAGTGGCGTGAAACGCTATTTAACGACATACACATTGTGGGCCTCGCACGTTAATTTCTCCCGATATGGTACCCGGGTATATCGGCGAATGCCCAATCGGGACTCGGCGAGCGCATGCCCGTAACTTCTACAAATAATTTCTTAGAGACACGCGGATGGTGGCTATCGATTCGTGGCGTAGCCCTACATCCTCTGGAAACATCAAAAAAATTATTCCTATGTAACTTTTTATGTTATGGCCAAGTCGATTTTTGGCCAATTTCTCCCCTTATCCTGGATTTTCCGGGACAAATTTTAGGCGCAGCCAAAAATGCTGATAGGCGATCGAAATGTGTTCATCTGAGGGACTCCCATGCAAAATTGCAGCCAAATCGATCGAAAATTACTCCCTTAAAACGCTAAAATCGCTAAAAACAGCTCGGAGAGCGCCCAGAGCGTGTATTTGTGACTTAAACGCATACTTGCCCATATCTATGGAAATAAATTTGCTAGGCCAATTCTTTTAAGGGGTTTAACTAGTGGCGTGAAACGCTATTTAACGACATACACATTGTGGGCCTCGCACGTTAATTTCTCCCGATATGGTACCCGGGTATATCGGCGAATGCCCAATCGGGACTCGGCGAGCGCATGCCCGTAACTTCTACAAATAATTTCTTAGAGACACGCGGATGGTGGCTATCGATTCGTGGCGTAGCCCTACATCCTCTGGAAACATCAAAAAAATTATTCCTATGTAACTTTTTATGTTATGGCCAAGTCGATTTTTGGCCAATTTCTCCCCTTATCCTGGATTTTCCGGGACAAATTTTAGGCGCAGCCAAAAATGCTGATAGGCGATCGAAATGTGTTCATCTGAGGGACTCCCATGCAAAATTGCAGCCAAATCGATCGAAAATTACTCCCTTAAAACGCTAAAATCGCTAAAAACAGCTCGGAGAGCGCCCAGAGCGTGTATTTGTGACTTAAACGCATACTTGCCCATATCTATGGAAATAAATTTGCTAGGCCAATTCTTTTAAGGGGTTTAACTAGTGGCGTGAAACGCTATTTAACGACATACACATTGTGGGCCTCGCACGTTAATTTCTCCCGATATGGTACCCGGGTATATCGGCGAATGCCCAATCGGGACTCGGCGAGCGCATGCCCGTAACTTCTACAAATAATTTCTTAGAGACACGCGGATGGTGGCTATCGATTCGTGGCGTAGCCCTACATCCTCTGGAAACATCAAAAAAATTATTCCTATGTAACTTTTTATGTTATGGCCAAGTCGATTTTTGGCCAATTTCTCCCCTTATCCTGGATTTTCCGGGACAAATTTTAGGCGCAGCCAAAAATGCTGATAGGCGATCGAAATGTGTTCATCTGAGGGACTCCCATGCAAAATTGCAGCCAAATCGATCGAAAATTACTCCCTTAAAACGCTAAAATCGCTAAAAACAGCTCGGAGAGCGCCCAGAGCGTGTATTTGTGACTTAAACGCATACTTGCCCATATCTATGGAAATAAATTTGCTAGGCCAATTCTTTTAAGGGGTTTAACTAGTGGCGTGAAACGCTATTTAACGACATACACATTGTGGGCCTCGCACGTTAATTTCTCCCGATATGGTACCCGGGTATATCGGCGAATGCCCAATCGGGACTCGGCGAGCGCATGCCCGTAACTTCTACAAATAATTTCTTAGAGACACGCGGATGGTGGCTATCGATTCGTGGCGTAGCCCTACATCCTCTGGAAACATCAAAAAAATTATTCCTATGTAACTTTTTATGTTATGGCCAAGTCGATTTTTGGCCAATTTCTCCCCTTATCCTGGATTTTCCGGGACAAATTTTAGGCGCAGCCAAAAATGCTGATAGGCGATCGAAATGTGTTCATCTGAGGGACTCCCATGCAAAATTGCAGCCAAATCGATCGAAAATTACTCCCTTAAAACGCTAAAATCGCTAAAAACAGCTCGGAGAGCGCCCAGAGCGTGTATTTGTGACTTAAACGCATACTTGCCCATATCTATGGAAATAAATTTGCTAGGCCAATTCTTTTAAGGGGTTTAACTAGTGGCGTGAAACGCTATTTAACGACATACACATTGTGGGCCTCGCACGTTAATTTCTCCCGATATGGTACCCGGGTATATCGGCGAATGCCCAATCGGGACTCGGCGAGCGCATGCCCGTAACTTCTACAAATAATTTCTTAGAGACACGCGGATGGTGGCTATCGATTCGTGGCGTAGCCCTACATCCTCTGGAAACATCAAAAAAATTATTCCTATGTAACTTTTTATGTTATGGCCAAGTCGATTTTTGGCCAATTTCTCCCCTTATCCTGGATTTTCCGGGACAAATTTTAGGCGCAGCCAAAATGCTGATAGGCGATCGAAATGTGTTCATCTGAGGGACTCCCATGCAAAATTGC
>BPLQ01009682.1:0-22337 GCA_021605075.1 Caerostris darwini | reverse complement strand
TATATTATTTTTGGCGGTTTCACGTAGATCCGAATAACAGTATATAAAAATTCCCAACGCTAACACTACTCAGCATGCACCCATCATCAAAAACATAGCAACTTTGCTGTCTCCTGCTTTTTTTCTAGGGATACATCACTCATCGTGTACAGCATGATAATATTTTATACACCTTTTCGTTTCCGTTACCATCACTTTAAAGGATAAAGAGAGAGAGAAAAAATAGGCCGGATACTCGGTCTTGGGAGATGCGTCTCCAATCCATATGTTCCGTCAAGTTGGAAATGGATGCGCTAATCAGCGGTAGCTGCAGCATCCGTTTTCGCCCGAGGCAACGCGCTATGAATAATACATATCTTTCGGGTTTTCAAATATAAATGACGCATTTCTTTTGCACCTGCTCAACTTTTTATTGCTTGCTTTCTCTGACTGGAAAAAAAGATAGGGTGGAAGTTTGAAAGTTTCTCAAATGGTGTTTTTCAAAAAAAAAATGCGTGAGATTTATAAATAATCACTCGCCCTTTCTATGATGTATTTATCGTACCGAAAATGTTTGTAACTTGCAAAAAATGTATACTGAGTAACCAAATTATTATATATACTTCACTGTTATTTCTATGGTAAAATTTCTATTTTCTGTTACTAAATGGTACTGTGTAAGTTATATGTGATTGCTATTGTTATTTGTTTTTATGATAAATTATACGCTATTCCTATTATTATATGTTTCTAAGTTAGACAATATGTATGTTATTTTATAATGCTCCTGAATTTTAGTAAATGACTTCGGGCAAAAAATTGCCATTTGTACTTTAAGCTAACATTTTGTTTTTGCCAAAATATCTGTGTGAGGATGGACAAAATGTTTCCTAATGAAAAGTATAAATATTGCATGAGAAAATTAAATTTTTATATTTTGCTATGTATCGAATTTTCGGGAAAAAGTTTTTGAATATAATTACCCGTTAAAAATGTGAGTAAAAATAATATAAACAAATTAAATAAAAAAACTTCCGATTATGGAATTACAGAAATATATTGAATCCTAAGACAGATAAAAAGAACGGGATATTTTACTATATCACTAACATAATCATACTTTCTCTTCAATATTAATGCAACAGCCCCATGGTTTAACAATGCCATCTGCCTATTGTTTTCTTCTAATGGAGTAGGACTGTCAGTACTACCTCCAACGCTATAAAGGCATATTAAACGGAACATACTATTTAAACTATATTCCGAATCAGTACAAACATCCAAGCCACTGTCGGGACTCGTTCCCGTAACTTGTGGCACCGAGAACCAGAGCGCTAGTCACTCGGCCATCAGGCCACATAATCATACAGAAATTGTAAACATGATAAGGAAATGTATTGCATAGTATACAAATGTTGTAAGAGAGGTCTAAATCTATGGTACATAAAATAACAAAATATTGTTTCTAAATTAAAATAATAAGTCCAGATGAATTAAATGAATATTTTTAATGGTTTATTTTCATCTGACTCATGGTATAAATGAATAATATATTTTCTTTTATAAGATGTATTAAATTGATCATTTTCCATCTGAGTCGTGATTTGTCAATTTAATTTCTTGGCAAATTGTCTTGAAGGGATTTTAGGATTCCTTGATTGTGTTAGATGTATATTTTTCATAAATATACTGTCCTTTCGTTTTTTTTATTTAGAATTGTTTTAGATGATAAATTAATTACATTTTAACTGTTTCACTTTCCTTGAATACTACTTTAGCATCAAAAATTTATAGCCAACAGCCGTCAAGAAGATAATACATTTGACAAATTGATACAAACTTTCCAAATGCCGTTCCTCATTTTATCCTTTCCAAATTGCGATAGTATCAAAATAAGTGTAATGCAGCAGTTCATCCTCTCCGGTATTTTATCTGGGATAAGCTGCATTTGTTACGTATCAGCAGTTACCGTGACAAATAATCCATGAAAGTATCCTAAATTTCAATAAATATATGACATATATACATAATATATAATTAATATACATTGCAATAAAAAAATTTCAAAAATATTTATAAAATAGAGTCCCATTCTTCGTTTTGTTTACATTTAAAAATAAGATAAATTCATTAGATCTTCAGTATTAGTATCATTCTCTGAAGTACTTGATTACATTAACAACATATTACATTTGTCGTAACAGAAGCTGGAGCCAACTTATTTAAAAAAAAAACCATAATTCAGAGATTAAAAAAAATGAGTCACCGATATGCTTTCTTCTTTAGAAAAATCTATTTCTCTCTCAAAGACTTTATAGTTGCAGGGGTAAATGAACTCATCTCATTCAGTTTAATGGCAAAACTTCATTAATGTTTTCCCAGAAAATCTCATATCGAGTAATTTATCTCTCAAATATAACTATTACTTAGATTTGTTTGATAACCCTCATCTCGATTTTCCTCACTGTACTTCGCATACTCTAAGACATACTCATTTTTCTAAAACATTTGGAGTTTTAACAGCGGCTTGCTTTAACATTTCCACCCTTTCTCACAGAACCCGGAAAGTCTTTGATAAACTACTTTCATTTCCCCTTCATCGTATGTGCTCTCCACACACAGAGAGAGGATGATCTACTTTCATGCAGATTCTCGAAATTCATTTCTTATGCGCGCGGATTCCCCGATCGCATTAAATGCTGCCCAGATGCGTATGAATTAGAGCTTATTTATATAGATGAGAAAACTTTGGTTGCCGTGGATAACTCTAATGGAAGGGTTTCGTTTTATTTCTCAAGTGATCCGTTAAAAGCGAAATCGTCCTCATGAACTCGCCTTTAATCCTCCGATTTCTTAAAGGGAATTTATAAATCGTGCGTGGATATTATTTCGATAACCTTTGAAAAGAATTTGACGGATAATGGATGGATATTATATTAAGTTTTATTTATTTCTTTAATTCATTATAACAAATACATCTTTATTTTAATAATATAAATACTGATCCTATTTCTTTTTTCCATTAAACCAATGATGGGCCTTGTGTTTCACTTAAGTATACTAGGAATAATTTACCATTGGGCGAAATACAAGTTAGGACCATATATGAGTGTGGTCTTGATTCAGTGTTCGTGGATACAGACAAAATTATTTATCAAAATAACGACGATATGTTTTGTCATATTTATTAGTAATTGCTAAAACAGTACTGCAGAACTACAGCGCAAACACAAAACAAAGTACCTATAAGTATTTACGAAATCATCGTAAAAGCCAATTTGTTCTTTGTAACATCCATACTGACTGGAACTCTTCTCTCGACCGTTGTACCATCTAGAACTCTTCACTCCACACCACACACTCCCGTTTTCTTTTTCCCTCCCCCATTATTGGTTCCAAAGTCTAACGGGAGGAAAAACCATGTAAAGACTACCATAAGGGGCAATCCGCCCTCGAAAGGAGAATCTATCAACTTTCAGTTCCTCCCCTTGCTATATTTTGTATTGGGGAGACATGGTGGATCCTTTCTGCAATGAGGGAAAGGCTTTGCTTTCTGGGAAGTGTTTTCCCCTCATTTGCATGGGGTTCTTTACCATCGAATGGCTGAATTCCCGCCAGCAACCATGCTATTGAAATGAGACATTTTTCAAATGTTGTCTTTCTGAAGGCAGCGACTGAAATGAAACACCAACAACAAAAATCGAATATAGGCCCTCTTGCACACTAATTGCGCAATTTACAACTGGTTATATATTGGCCTATTAGACTGAGAAAAGGACATTAGTTTCTGACTTGAATTGCTCTATTCTTGACCTGATATGCGATGCTGAATAAAAATTGTATGATTATAACATATAGAACAAATGCTTTACAGACGTATGAAGGATAAAAATATTTGAAAATTTTTTGCGAATTCTCATGTTAATTGAAAATTATCAACAACACAATAATTGCTTTAATGAGCTTGATTTTTAGAGGATTTTCAAAATTAGTTTTCAAATCTGAATTAATTGATTTCAACCGGAATGATTAAAAAAGAAGTTGTCTTCAGTTACATGACCTTTGAAATGTCGATAGAAATTGTTTGTTTCGAATATTATTTGCCTTCTAACAAATCTGAATTAAACTCTGAAATTAATTAAAGATTTTTTTATATTCCATAAAATTCTCCGCTTAGCAAATTTCTGCGTTTAAGTTATCGCTCGAATTTTTATATATACAGTGGATAAAAAAAGTATTGGCAATTGCCAATAAATGATCATATTTGCTAACAAAGTATGTTTACAAATTTATTTTAACATAGCGATTTACAGAAGGAGAAAAGACAAACAAATATAACGAAATTTTCATTTAAATATTTTTTAGTCAAAATCTACGAGAAAATCCAAATTTACATGATAAAAGTATTGGCAAAATTGTGAATTTTGAAAATTATGAGCAAAACAAAATCAGTATGTTTAGTACTTTGTATGCATACCTTCTGCATCTGTAACAGCTTGTAATCTATTTCTCATAGAGAAAACTAAGGTCTTTGTTGTACTGTTGGGAATTATGCGCCACTCTTGCAAGAAAGTAAACGTTTGAGGTCGTCTTTTACTTGAAATTTTATGTTTCTTGATTTCTAGATCCAGCAAGTGCCATAAATTTTTCAATTGGATTGATGTCAGGCGATTGAGGTGGGGTTTTTAATTGGCGGGAGCATTGTAGAGCAGCCATTCACGGGTGAGATTCGCTGTAAGCTTGGGGTCTTTGCCTTATTGAAAAACGAATGATGTTCCAAAGCCAAGATTTTAAGCACTGATTTTTAAGTTATGGCGCAAAATGTCAATGTACGTACGTGCTGTCATAATACCATCAATAAAATGAAGGTTGCCAATTCCAATAGCTGCCATACAGCCCCAAAATAAGACGCTGCCTCCACCATGTTTTACAGTAGCAGTTAAATGTTGTTTTCTAATTCAGTATTTGGCCTCCTCCACACATATCGCCGACCATCACTGCCGAAAATGTTAAACTTTTGATTAGTTCTTGAAAAAATAATCATGTTCCAAAACCTCCTCACATAAATCAACGTGGATTTGCGAAATCTAACCTCTTTCTCCTATTTATTTCCGAAAAAGAATGGTTTCTTTCTAGCTGCCCTACCATAATAACTTCTCTCGTAAAACATTCCGTACAATCTGTACGCTGAAAGTCTTTTGAGAAAGTGAAAGCAACATCTCTAGCTATCTGGGGTGCACTTATTTTAGGGTTTTTCTTAACCTTGTTAATAATGACGCGTTCTTCTGTAGAAAATATTCGAGGTCGTGTTCACTTAGTCTTATTTTGCGCGTTGATCTTGTTTCCTGAACATTTTTTTACAACACTTCTGACAGTAAAAACCTATATTGAACTGCACGATGGTTAAACCCCGCTTCTGAGCCTAATAATCGTTTTTAACACTAACGTTCAACTCCCTCTATTTCGGAAGTCATTTTACCGCAGCAACGCAAAATAATCCAGACACTTTTGAGTAGTTTTGCAGACTTTATACCGGTAGAGTTTTATCAGTCGAAAACGTGATTTCAATGTAAAAATTTGTATATGCAGTGTTAAACTTTGCCTTTTTTTGACATGCAAAAATTTCCTGTTTTTGAAAGAAAATTTCAGAAAATGCAAATTAAAATAAAATTTTTATTTTTATATATCTAAGATGTCCCGGCTAATTACGACAGCTAAATTGCATAACATTTTTATTTATTTGTCAATATGAATAAAATTAAGGCAATTGCCAATACTTTTTTTACCCACTGTTTACGAGAAAAGTACACCTTCAAACCTTACTAGTTACGATAAATTAATTATGCTTGCTTTCTGTTAAGAATGTACTTTGATTGAATTAACACTATAATTTAAATATAAAGAACATTAAATTTAGAATCACTTTGTGTACGTATTTCTATTAAATTAGACACTGGTATGTTGATGTTCTTATAGTTTATCATTCAGTACTGATTTTTACATAGTACTACCATATTAAAAATTTTATATGCATTTTTCAAGAACACCACCTGGAAATTAGTATTTATTAGAAAATGTATTTTTTTACACTAAAAATTCAAAGCTGAATGAGTACAGTAATATGAGAGCTTGACTAAATTTCGAACTAATTAACTTATGAAAACATATCTGAGTATAAAAGTATCGTAAAAAATCCTTAGTATACAATATTTGTTTCTAGATACCCTAAGTAAATTCCATAAAACTCAGAAAAGGCATATAAGGTAAACTAAATCATAAAAAGTTTAAGCTTGAGCAGTTTTTAAAAATAGCTTTTTAATTTTTTAAGACAAAAAAAAAAAAAGGAAAAAAAAAATAGATCGTCTCATGTAGAAAAAAAATAATCATTTAAAAAATGCGCATGGCAAATGCGGATTTTTTTTTCCTTGTATAAATTTTCAGTAGGAAGAATCGAGAAACCTAACGCAGTATACGCAAAATGTCTTTTTGAAATAAATAAAAAGCGCATATAAATTTAAAAGAAAGAATTTTAAAAGAAGAAAAAAAATCAGAACTTTGGAAAGAAGATTTAAATAATAACAATAACAGCAACAAAAAGTCTTTGGTTTTAAATCCCAAAATAGTTATTTAAATGAGTCCTTCCTGCCTGGTCAAGCACATACCTCCTCTTACATCCCTCCACGTTCAGACTCAAGAATTGAAAATCTTGATTCTCGTGAGGAAAGGACTTGAACTGTGAGGTATTTTTGCTACGTTAAAATAAACATTCTCGGGGAGTTCTTGAGGCTTTAGAGAGGGCTTAAAGAAGTGAATCTGAGGGAGAGGAGTGTAACGGTGGCTTTGAATTAAATGATATCTGAATATTTCTTTTGATGGGAAGAAAGTGTCCGTTGAATTTTCATGTTTCCTTTAGTTAATAAAACCAAAATTGGAAAATACCTCCTCTGAGAGACATTACGTTTTTTAATTGGTGTATTTTATAGTTTAGCTTTTTATAAAAGTTAGCCATCTAATCTAGCTTCCTTGTTTGTAATGCACATTTTAATAGCTTTTTTTTTAAATGCACTTTTAATTTTGGCAAGAAATGATTGTTCTTTATGAAAGGTTTAGGTGCTACTACAGTTGACATAAGATTAAATTTATGATATTTCATACTTTTCTGGTCTGGTACTATGACAATCATTAATTCACTCTATTAGAATTCATTTAAAATTAAAACTATCATATACAATATGATGGCTTATTTGAATGGAATTTGAGGTAATACTTATTAGTGTCAAGCATTATTCATGAATCCAACGACTCTACAAGTAAATTGGAGTAAAACAAAGATTTCTAATAAGAACAAGTAAAACAAAAGAACGAATAAGAATGGTTATTGATCCTTAGTCTTTTTTTAAAGAATTTTGAAGGTTCAACGAAAAAACGCAACCTCATAATGCAAGACAAACGTTTTAATCAAAAATTGTAAGTTATTTGCATAAAAACCCCCACACTTTTCTTCTTTAAAAAATAAAATTGAACAACCTCAAAACATATTCTGAAATAACGAATGATCAGCAATATAATGAATAAAAGTAAAATAAATAACACCTCATAAATATTTAGATTGACATACTAATAGTCACATATAACTACAAAGCGTAGGGTAAAATAAATTTATTCCCCTACTTTAGAAATGCGTTTTTTTTCATTTTTAATCAATTTTATTAAAATGGCATCAATTCAATTTTGAAAAAGAACCTTAGTTAATGATACACTCAAACAGAAATTTTGTATGTATTTTAATTAGAAATTTAATAGCGGTATACAATACCTCTTTAATTTTCAAGTCCTACAAAAAGTGTTTAGTTTATTCCAATACAAAAGAAAAATCATAAAACATTAAATGTCTCATTATTAGGAATAAATAATGGTAATGGCTTTATATTACATTCAAATTATTTGACCAATTGATATATGACTTCTGAAGAGAAATATAACAAATGTTATTAATTAATCAAATTAATCTTAATTAAGTTGATACAAATATTCCTTTCTAAAAGTTAATTTATATCATTTATCCTGTTTATATTTTAATTGAGGGAAAATTTTTGAAAATAGCTCTGAGACTTCTAAAGGGTTTCCATTCATTCAAATTAAAGCACAGTAAGAAACTTAAACTCCCTTAAATAAAGCAAACATTTTTCTTAATAGTGATTTATTATGCATCTCTCTCATTGTTATCTGGCGACAGGTCCTTTCATTTCTGCAGATTACCTACTCTTAGTGACGTGAAAATTGCCATGTGTTTTCCGTTTGCGACGCGTTAACACATTAATTTATGAGATATCAACCATAGTTTTTCAAACCAAATTACCTTATTGACTCTCTCTGAAAACAAATTCTCTTGGCCCTCTCTCTCAATGTTTTAGGTAGTGATACAATTGCAATGCTCTTCGGTCTAAATCACAATTCTCTGACCTGAATTTTTAGGAAAGTAAACACGGAAAATCACCTCGCATCTTGGAATAAATCCAATTCAAAAAGCACCTTTTGTTTCGGGTTATTGAGTTTTTATTTCACTTACTCAACATCTTCGTTCATATTGAAATAAACAATAATTGTCTTAATGCATAAAATAAATCACATAAATTATTAAAAAAATTTCTATAAAGAAATACAATAAATGAAAAAGGAAATAATTCTTAAATCAGTATTTATTTAAAAAAAACTGCGAATCAAATTTAAAGAAATATGTCTGAAAATGTGAAAATATTTTAACAATCTAGAACATTAAGAAAGCGTATTTGTTGTTATTTTGAATGCAAGATATTATTTATTTTATTATAAACTGGAGATTATTTGAACAGGAGATTTTCACAGGAATATATTGCATTAGTTTCGAATAAAAATAATCTTGATAAATAAACTTCACTAAAACTTCTTAGAAAACTACCACTCTTCTAAATGGGTTTCTGAAAAAATTTTCCAATGGACTGTATTGCTAGATCAAGAAGTGATCTCAAGGAATTGGTTCCGAATTCGAAAGAATACTTCTTACGATTTTAAAGGTTTAAGGAACAATATGGAGCAGAAATGTTATATCCGGATCAGCAACCTTAACTTACCCAGATATAACACAGCGATTTATGGGCCTATTTGGTAGAAAATTGTGGGACCGAACAGTTTTTTTTGAAGCTGCATTTTGTTGCTGCATCACCTACCTGGCTTTCTATCAAATCCCACCAGAGAAATACCTTCTTGTGGGTTTCTTTTTTTAAAAAAAACTTTATTTCTTGTTTTACAGAATCAAAATTAACAAATGATTATTTAGATTATCTCTCTAGAAGTGATATCACTATAAAATTTTCTAATGATTTTTTATATCTTTGCCTAATTATATAATTAATCGAATTTATTACATATAAGACCAATTATTATTTTTCAAAGTAATGCCCTCTGGGCACAATATACTTATGCCAACTTTTTTATCCAATCCTTAATACATGCTAAAAAGTGTTCGGCAGGGCTGACCTTCAAAGCGCATGGTGATTCACCTTGAATCTCTTCAATAGACTCCAAACGGTATCCCCGGAATGGTCTTTTGAGTTTAGGAAATAGCCAGAAGTCGCACGGTGTGAATACGGTAGTTGATGAATAATATGGGTTTCATTTTTTGGCGAAAAAGTTACGAAGACTCAATGCAGTGTGAGCTGGCGCATTCAGTGTTTTCGATACCAATCGATATTTGACGCGTTTGTGGCCCAAAATGGAATTTACCGATTCTTTCGAAATTCCAACATCATCAGTAAGATCTCTAATTGTAAAATAGACGCATTGCAAGCACCAAATCTTTAATTTTTTTTTGGACGTGAGTTTCGTCGGTTGTGGTTGGTGGTCGACCAGAGGGCTCTTCGTCTTCAACGCTTTCTCTGCCTCCTTTGAACTGTTTATACCACTTACGAAAACATACGTTACTTACACAAAATAAGTTTAAGCAAATAAAATTTAATGCAAGTTCTTTGCTCAATTAATTCAGACAATTCAAAAATCGCAGGAATCAGTTTCAGCGTCTGACAAAGGCAAGCGTAACTCAATCACTAATGAATAATTTGACGTCAAATTTCACACAGATGTCAAAGAAAGTGCCTAAAAAGAAAAAAAAAATGAAATTCCATAAAACCCCGGGAATTTAAAATTTAGAATTGGTCTTACTTTTTGGAGACAGTAGTATATATATATATATATATAAATGGTTTTTCATCTTCACGTAAAGTTTCCTTATTTCAGAAATAAATATTTAGATTATTGCAAAATTTTAACTTTTTCATTTCCTTACGATTACAACTCAGCAATTACAATCACAACAATTATCAGCATTACACCGTGGCTTTCCTCATATGATTAGGTTAAATTTGAAGGAAAAGTGATTATGCTTGCACTGCATCATTCATCATAATAAAATCATGCACTTTCAAATACTGATTTTGCATGTCAAGCTCTAGCTAACATTAGGCAGCAATTGAAGCGGATTCATGAAACCACATGTCTTGGACACGGATAAACGGAATCCACGGAATCTTGATCTGTCAGAGATTCTGTCCAGTGAGTACCTGCACATGATAGGATACTAGGAATTGAAAGTAGTGATTTTTCATTTAAAAAAAAGCAGTTTAGTTGTACAGAAAATGCAAGGTGGTTGCGTTCCATGTTATTCCCATTTATAATAACTAGCAGATTTAACGTGAGAAATTAGCGTCATTGCAACGATGCACAAAAGCTGTCTGTATACCACGAATCGCTTTAAATCCAACAAAATATTTTACTTTGTAAAATCCAAGTATTACTAGAAATATATAAATGTAAAAATTATATGTGTGAACTTGCTACCTGTATGTGTATAATCTATCTTTGTTAATCGTGGTTTTTCTAATTTATCATGGTTTTAAGAGACTACTTACGTTTGATTCACTTTATATTAGCTTTCCAAAAGGCAAGAAACTAAATAACTAGTAACTAATAATTAAGTAATTAATAACTAAGACCCTTTATAATTGCAATATGCTTCGTCGTATATTTGATTTCCTAATATTTCCCCGCAGTTTTTTAAAAAAATTATCAAAGAAAGCATTCTTTTTCTTCCTTGGGGCGTAATATAACCATGCTCTTTCTATGTGGTGTTCCCCAGTTATCACTGATTCTGCAGTTATTAGGCTGTGTGGAAGGGATAATTGGGAATACAAATATTTAAAAATAATCAGTAATTTTCATTTAGTCGTCAATGAAATATATTAATTTAAGTTTCATCATTCCATTCAAATGCGAGTCTATTTTAAAATGAAATTGGCAACACCGTCTATATTTAAACATGCAGGTACTCCTTCGCAAAGCGACCTTCATTTTGAAGTAGCGCTTTGTAATTAAAAGATAGATGCAACCTCACTATTAGCTTAGCCTTGTTACTGGACATTAATAGTAGAGCCGCAGCCATGTTAAATTGAACTCCCGACTCCCACTATCGCTTTCCGCGAGTTGCAAAGTTTAAGAACGCGGCCTTCATTTAGCGGAAAACTAATTTTCTGCCAATTAGTCTCCGCTTCGAATCAGTTAACTCTCCCAAATTTGGAAATGTTTCGGATAGTTCGGCGTTTGATCTATTTCTAATTTTATTGAAATTACTTATAGAGGCCACGTAGGAACTCATTTTAAAGGTATGCCTGGATCTATAACTATCATTCTGTAGTTAAACCATTTTAAATAAGTGCATTTGTAAGAGCTATTTTGGCTGATAAATTCAGTTTATAAAGTTACTCTATAAATATCTGCAGTTTATGAACGAACTAATTATAGAATTAGTGCTTGAATATTTACGAAATGAAACTAGAATTACTTTATAAATATCATGGTGTACAACAACCTTATGACTATAGAACAACAACAAAAATGTATAAATTTACGTATGGATTTAAATAATTATTTTGGTAATTGTATCTGTTGTGATAATATTAGCTTAAATGTTTTTAACAATAATTCAATTTAAATTATCAACCTCTTTAATTTTACCGAAATCACTTTGATGACCGATGCAAATTGTGTGTTATTTTTATTCGAAATTTTAATCAAAAATGAATTTCATGGCGCAATAGTTGTACATTTTTCGCACTTTTTTTTAACTCTTCCGAAACATATTGTCATTATTGTGCCTTAGCGTATTTGATAGGCTGCAAGATCAGATGAAATCGATAAGCTATCTGGTTGTAAAGGAATCAATTTCAGCCACGAGACGTCGTAGGATCCACAGCTATTGATGATAAAGTCTTCGTTCGTCATTCGTTATATTCCAAAAATAACTTTTTGAATTATTACGCAAATACGGAATTCTTTGCTATTTGAGTATTATCCATTGAATATTACTAGATATTGAATGTTTATCATTACCCAACTCGTATTTCTAGCATTTTACAGTTAGAAAATTATTAACATTTCGAATATATTGAATATTGATTATTAAGAAGAGAAACTTTTTAAATTAAGAAATTTTCAAATTTTTTTTTAAATTAAGAAAAAATAAATGTTTGTAAATTATTAACATTTTGTAAAATACTCATTTAGTGACATTTTCTCCTAAATGTCATGCTGTTGGTTCTTACTATATAAATTCACCCGAAAGGCAACCCTTCTCTTTTTCTTGAAATACTTTGTATGTTTTTCAATGTTATAAGTAATACTGTAATTTTGCTTTTAAATATTTTTTAAGGCTTTTAACCTGTAATATTTCTCTATTCAAATGTTCAGTAGATTAAACAGTATCCAAGAAACACCATGAGAAAAGAGAGTACACTGCACCTATGCTTCACCACAACAATTTTGAACAAACCCTATGAGAAAATATAGATCGCAAATGAAGCATTTTTTAGTATATACAGATTTACATTAGGGAACTCTGGCATCCCCCGCATCAAATCCAACTCATTTTTCACCCGCTACTACGGTTCTCATTCATAAATTTAGATTTAAAATGCAACTGACATGCAGAATATATTTACGTGGCTGGAAACAGTCCGCCTCTGAGATTCGTGTTTTGATTTTTCTCACATCATAGGGAATTATCATCAGTAATTAGCGTGGTTACTCCATTAAGCGTTTATAGAAAATTCACATGCACACACACATGCACTGCACTGTTAAAAAAATACTTGACTTTCTTTTAAATACCATTATTATTTTATTTTTCATTTAGAACACATTAATGTATCGACTGCAAGTTTAGTGGGAAAGCAAATCGAGTTTTGAATAATTGATTGACGTAAATAAACATAAACTTGCAAATGAGGGGGATAGTAAATGAAGGAACAACTTAGTTTGGACGTATTAGTGTGTCACGCACAGATAGAAAAAAAATCTCATTAATATTCATATGCATTGTTGAGAATCTTAGATTTGTGTTTTATTCAAAGTTAAAGATTTTTTTAAAAACAAGTTTTGGAATTATTTATGTAATTTTTTTTCTCACCTAAGCCTAATAAAATAATATTAATATTATTTATCGATAAAGCTTCTATTTATTGTACTGTTTCGACAATTTAAATTAATTTTATATATAGTGTTTGGCATGGTAAATACTAAAATCCCTTTCTCTTATAAGAAAGATTCAAATATTAAGAGTAATTTATTTTATGTTAAGTTCTTGATACTTTGATGAGAAATTAGTTCATGGAGAAGAATCGAACAATAAACTCAACATGGAATAGAATAGATTCCATGTGTGTGTTTGGTGTCATAAAATTGTGTACCTGTGCTGAAGGGTTATAGGGGGAAACACCCAACGAAAGAATTTTCCGATTTAGGGATTTATATTTCCATTTTCAGAATAGACCCTGAAATATTCATTTCAGAGGCGCTGTTTTAAATTATAAATTATGATTTTTTTTAAGGGAGCAGTAAAATACAAAATAAAAATAAGAATGTTTACATAATCTTTAAAATTTTTTGTTGTATTTAAAGAATTTTAATACATGTACACCATTTAACTAGGATTGAACCACAGAAATACTCATTTCAGAAGCGCTATTTTAAATTATACATTATAATTTTTCTATACATAGGGAGCAGTAAAATACAAAATACATCTAAGGATGTTTACATAATCTTTAAATTTTTTCGGCTGTATTTAAATAAATGTACACCATTTAACTAGGATTATATTGAAGGGTATCAACATTGAGTAAGTTCACCGGACAACTGAATCAATCTAGATCAATCCAGATATTCTCGACGTACTTGCGAAGTGATTATCTCGCGAGCATCCGGATTTGCTTCAACTAATTAGCTTGCTTGGATTTAAGAGCACGAATAATTGGTTGCCCATTATTAACAATGTATTGGAAATCCCCGTTTGTTTGCAGGGATTATCTTCCCCGCTGTATTCTCCGAGCACAGTGATTTCGAGAAGCCCGTTGCTTTATTTATCCCTAGTACTCAGAAATGCAATAAGAATAATAACAGTTCAACCAAGGTATTGCAGTTTCTGCTATTTATTAACTGAGACTGTTCTAAATAATACACTACGACCAGTTATTATTGTCCAGCATAGGCGTGTTATTGATTTTTGGGTAGGGTTCAGGGCGTAATTGCCCCCCATATGTATATACTGCTACTTCCGCAAACGTCACTAGGTTTATTCTTTTCAAAAGCAAGCCATAGAAGAATCCACTCTCTTGCTTATTAGATTATTCGCGTTATCTCTGCGTTACTCAATGTTATTATTAATCAATGCTATTATTGAATAAATAAATTAATGTCATCAGTGCTATTATTAAATAAATAAATCCAAAGAAAGTAAATAGGAACTATTTTGAAGCCTTATTTCTCTTGGTTACCATAAAAAATGAACTACATAAAATTATGTTTATCCAATTAATGTATTTTCAGGCATATAATTTGCTACTTATTGCTTTGAGATTTTATTAGTTGTCGTAGAGAATATATTAATTATTCCTTCACATATCTTTGCATCACTGTTCGAAACTCACAAAGGGAATCCTCATTAAAGATTTTCAAAGGTGATGTAATTACTTTGAATTACGTACAATAATGTCAAAAATGAAAAGATAAATATCGATGAAAAGCACATATATTCTAAAAGCATTGATTGTAGTAACACATTAGATTTTGAACTTGCTTTCTCTTGTATGCCAGTTGGTTGCACCTGGTAGCTGAGACCCAAGATTAGACATTAGAGTAGAAGGAATGATTTTACCATTCAATTTTTAAGGAGCTGAGTTTGGTTTGGAACTCTATGGACCTTTTTTTGAACACTTTAGGTTAATTAGACCGGAACCTATAGTTTAACGTGGATTCGAAGCACTCACAAACATCCATGCCTCTGCCAGGAATTCGAACAGGCAACCTGTGGCACGAAAGCCAATTGACTATCTGGCCGCCTCTAATATACAAGAAAATAGAAACCCTTCAATTAAAAAAATTCTAACACTTTAATGCTTCCTTTTTTATTACAGTAAAGCTGCATTGTGTTTCCCATTTCAATTTTTCGGCAAAATCTGAATGTCTTGAAAAAAATTTACCAATTATGAATTTTTAAGTAAAATGGAGGTAAGATGAACTATCCATGGAATATTCATGAATAGAATATCCATGGTCTGTACATACTTTATCTGAGAGATCTACTTTATCTACTTTATTTTTTAAAATTAGAAAAAACACACGCAGAAATAAATAAAAGCAATTTAAACCATTCTTGCATTAAATCAATAACAACCAGATTTGTTGACGAGGCATCATCAAAATACATGCACAAAACTGCCATTCCCACATCAGCTCTAAAAATCACTTTCATCCAAAGCGCAAATGCAGAAACTTCACATCAGCGAATGATTTGCAATTCATGCAAAAGAAATCAACCTAACTGTCAACACTTTGGCGCAAAAATCACATCCATAAACAACAGCCAGCTGCATCTTAAGTATCTCATTTTTCACCATCGTGGCTAACACACAACACAAGCAAGGAAAAAAGCAGAAAGAAAGGTCGGTGTGCCACAATGCACAACCCCAATCGA
Source organism: Caerostris darwini (assembly GCA_021605075.1). Classification (NCBI taxonomy): domain Eukaryota; kingdom Metazoa; phylum Arthropoda; class Arachnida; order Araneae; family Araneidae; genus Caerostris; species Caerostris darwini. The sequence continues at coordinate 6,298 of BPLQ01009682.1, read as the reverse complement.
TGACAGAAACAGGCAATACAAAATATCCCGAAAGACACCACACGGCAATAATAAGTCGCAAATAGGGACGTCTCCAGTGTAAATTAGATTAATAATCTTTTCACAAAACCTTCGCAGCTGTCGTCGGGAGTGAGTAAACCGTCACCAACCAAAGATTTTCAACCTTCCTCGTGTCCGCAAACTTGCGGGTATAAATGAAACATAAATCATTCTGTATTTGACTCTTGTCAGAAAACACAGCTGTGCTGCTGTGTGCTGTTGCAGAAAAGTTTTAGAAGAGTCTTGGAGTTAGCAGGCCTAGTCTAGTGGTAGCACTAGTATCAAAACTTCACACACGCCGTTGATTGTCATTTAAAGTAGTCGTTTTAATTAGCGTGTTTATTTTGAAAATCAGGATATATTTTTGCATAGAAGCGAGGGCATAGAGTATTTTCAAAGGTGTGGAAAAATGCTAATCGATAATTAGGGTTAAATTAAAGTCTAATCATTTCTTTACAATTATCTTTAAACTATACTTTCAATTTTATTTTATTTAAATTATGTATGCGCAATTTATGAAGTAGATATATGGCATTTTATTTAGCATGTTACATTTTTAGTTAGAAAAGAATTTTTCACGAGTTGCAAATATATATTATAAATAGAGTACTCCATCGCTCTTAATTTACACACTTGTTTCCGTTTAATCACGCTGTTCAATGGTTAGTGACCATATTAATACTCCAATAAATTATGGTGATATTTCGGAAACCCACTTCTCTTAAAAACAACTTTAAAATGATAAATGGATAAATTAATTTTAAAAAATTATAATAATATGTTATTAGAAGTGGATAAATTTTGTTTTTCTTATTGTCAAGCAATCATTAGCCAATTCATCAGAATCAAAATCTCTACGATAATTTAAATTAGGCAAGTAGAAGCCATATAAAACTACTTTTTAAAATTTTGTTATAATGCATATTTCTTTTGGTTAAATGAAATAAGACGTAGGTGATGGATTCAGTTTTTAAATTCTTTGGTGAGCATGCGTAGTAGAGGGAGGGAGGTAGGAAATATTTTTTTTTAAAAGGCTAGGTTAAGGACCAATTTGATTACAAATTCATTTAAAATATTTCTTATGTTCTTAATATTATTGTTATTTCGTAATTTAAGGTATTATTACTATTAATTATTGTTGTTCTTAAGAATGATATTTTTTCTTAACAATATACATTAGAAACGATTAATATGATCTGTATACTTCGAGTTGAAATGTAAAGGGAATTTTTCTTGAAAACATCTGAGTTTCTAGAAAATTTCCGAACGGAATCTTTCTTTGGGATGTCTATTACGGAAAGACATGTTTCACTGGAGATCTGCCGATGGAGAAATTTATGATTCTTATTCTGACTTGCAATAGTAGCCTTTAAGTTAAATGATAACAAGTTTTAAATCCACAAAAATGTTTTACGAATAATCCTCAAATTTCTGACCCAATTAGTCAACAATTAATGAAATTAAATTTGATTTTAATATGTCAATAAAGGACAACAAAATCAATGAAATAAATTTAAAAACTAAAATAAAATTGTGATTAAAATTCTAAATCGCTTTTAAGAGAAATTTGAATTATGAATTTTAGAAGAAAATACAAATAAAAAATTCGCATAAGTTACGGGTTCGAGTTCCAGTGGTGCCATGGATGTTTGTAGAAGTTCTTAATCCACTTTAAGAAGAGGTTCTGGTCCAATAAGACCGTAGAAGCGTTGGGCGTAGGGCTCACAACCCCATCTCGTAAAAAGTCAGCGTCACGGTGCCAAGTAAGTCTTCTCCATCACAACAGAAGCTGTCCCCCCTCCTCGTTCCATCCTTCCATGAGACCTCACAGGGTTTTGGACTTGGCCTAAATCTTGTTCTTTACAGCGGCTTAAACTTTCACAAATAACAAGAATTGAAATGTGTACTGCAATAGAAGTTTTATTTGAAGATACTATTTATTTTTATGTTACATCAAGAGGGAAGCAAGAAAAGGATTTAGCTATCTAATGTTGCGTTTTAATAAAAAAAGTCGTTAAATGGAAAATAAATAAATTTTAAGTTTTTAGATAAGCAGAAGTTTTGTTAAACAATATTAAAATATTTGTATCACATTAGTTGGATGTTTGTAGAAGTTCTTAATCCACTTTAAGAAGTAAAAGTGTCTTTTTTTAGCTTGACATTAAAAAGTAACATATATCTTGTTTATAGTACCTTAATTTAAATAAAAACTATGATATGCATGTCTATGTTGATGAATAATTTTATGTTAATATAATTTTATTGAAAAATAACACATTATATATATATATATATATATATTAGATAGATATAGGTATATACGCATCTTCAAACCTTGCGTCGTATATTTTAATAAATATCAAATAAATTTAATTAAATATCAATTTCGTTTTAATTTTTGTTTAATCGCATTTTTAATATTAGGAATATAAATTCATTTTTATATGTTAGTGAAATTTAAACAAAAAAATCAGGCTGTGATCAAAAACATTTTTTTAAAGCACTTTACTCAGACTGAAAAAAAAAGGATAATATTTTCGTAATAATTTTTCAAGTGTACTATTGACGCATTAAACTCAAATTTTGCAAAAAGGCTTCTGAACTTTTGTACCAAGAACTGGTTGACAAGAGGTTGTTATGCTAAAAGGAATTGAATGAGCTTCTTTTTAGTTTTTCGAAAAGGAAAAAAAAATTAAGTATATATTTTAGTTGTTTTTGAATAATATTTTAATTTATTTTATTTATCGATTTTGTATTTAATTTGAATTAATATATCTTTAAATAAACAAAATATAGTGTAATTATTTGGTATTAATTCTGAAATAATACTAACTTTATAAGTAATTTTGTGGTAATAATTGATGTCCAATATTATTTTCTGATTGTCAATAAAATAATTAATACTGTGCATTATTATGCATTATTTTCGATAAAATAATTAATTATTATGCATTATTCAATATTAGTGTTATCCTTGATAATATAGAAATTTATATATCTGGACAAGTTATTTTACTAAAGAGGTTCTTAAAAATTATAAACTAACTCAATTTTTATAGTTGTCCTTTTAAGATGGCACCTTTGCATTTTTTTTTAAACGACATATATTCTTTGACAAAAATAGACATTCTACTGAGAAAATCTGCAATATAAGCTCTACCAACAAAATTCCCTACACTTTGAATATAAATTTACATTACATCTAAATATGTTCCTTGTAGCTTGACTTTTAAATATCAAATGTCAAGCTACTTTAAAAATGAAGGTATCTAAAAGGGTTTTCAACTACTGAACTTTATTTAAAATGCTTGAAATAGTTCTGAATTTCTTCTAACTAGAGTTTGCACTATATTTTCAGAAATTATCTGATGAAGAGAAGTTCAACTTTAGTTATTTGCTTAATGGTTTTTTTAAAAAACCGAATTAGGAGTATTGAAAAAAGTTAAATTTCCGGAGCATAAAATTAAAGCAAATTGTACAAATTAAAAATACATTTTCCGAGTTAAAATTAATTTCTCCCATTTAACCCTGAGTAAAAGACAAAATGGAGCAATAAATGAAAGGTGAATAGGTAATTCAAAGCAATAAATTAAAGGTTAATTCTATTTTTTAATGGTTCTAATTTTTTCTTCATTTAAATGAATGAATTGAATTTGTGTCTTTAAAAAACTTACTTTCATTTTATACGATTTTTTTTATCTTAAGAAAATATATATTTTAAAAAGGAGAAAATTCATATTTTATTTGAATATATTATAATAATTTATTATTTTTAAATATTCGTTGAAATTTTTAATTATTATGGTCCTTTAATTATTATGATCCTTTAATTATCTTAATGATATCTATATCTAAAACAATTGGAGAGAAAAGGGAGACAGGTTAAACAAATTGCATTATTTTAAAAATGATCACTTATTAGGATAAAAATTCAATTCAATATGAAAAATTGTCAATCCCATTCTGTCACGATTTTCATCCTAATTTTTCTCTTGGTTATTTTCAGTAGTACAAACAGGAGTAAGATCGTACAGAGAGAAGGTAGTGAGAAGATATAATGAGGAGACGTAAATGAAACAATCGATAGGGAATGCATTACTTCTGTAGATCTCATAAAAAAAATATATATTGCTTATTAAGGAATCTATAACAGCTCCGATGGAAATGTGATTGCAGAAAAAAAGGGGGCATATACAAGAATAGTAAATGCTTTACCTTTCTCGAAAGAAAAAACCTTAATTAATTTGATGCCGATTTCAATAAACCATGTGAACCGCATACTTATAAAGATTGAGATTAATCGAAATAAATTATTGAATTTCTGTTATGAAATGAAAAAAATCAATAAATACTGAATCTTTATCAACTTTCGCAACCTTTCAACTTTATGCTCCTTGGGTCTTTTTCTAGAGCAACAATTTTTCATTTATAAATTGTTTATATTAAGGTGATCCTTTTATTTTACAAGAAATAAACAGTCTAGTGATAGGTTAGGGTGGTAGGAAACTTCTGTCTGGAAAGATTTTCATCAATAATTGCCTCGGATTTGCATGTCGTATAGGAAGAAAGCCCAGAAAACTTTCATCAGGCCACTGGATTGTTGACAAGAGAACCTCACACATGGACAATCATTATAGGGATAATAATAGCAGTAATTGCAATGCATGTCAATAGAAATTCAAACCTGCGCCTTCCTTCAAGCTAGCTAGGAGTACTGCAGAATTCATGGCTGCTGGGTTTCATGTGATGATTATAAGAGTTTTACTTGCCGTGGTAATCTTTTATTGGAGGTCTTCTTTAAAAAAAAAAATCCATCTAGATTAATATTTTTTTTTAAAATATACTTATTTTGTCTGTTTTTTATATACAGAATAATATACTCCAGATTTGTCTTTATATGACATGCTTTCTATTCTCCCGTTCACGTATCTACCAGAGGGCAACCATGAAATCACACAAAAAAATTATATCTTCAGTCATATATCATATATAAAAAAATCTTTAATTCAGACAAATCAAGAGGTAATCTAATTGAGCCTGTTAGTCGAGATCCTATATAGCATGATATTAATTTTAATTTTGGTATTGACATTTCTTTGAGTAGCGAAACTTTAGATTTGGTTTTTAAAAGATGAATTTTAACACCAAGAGATCTCATAATCGCTCTCCATTCTCATAAAAACACAAGTATCACAAGATTTTACTACACTACACGATGATTTTACACTACACGATTTTATAATTGCATAAAAAATACATGTAGTATAGATGTCTTTTTTATTTCTAAATATCGTCAAATTTCTACATTATTTAAGATAAACATCTTTATTAACCAATCTGAAAATGGCTTTTGCATTTTTTCTGGTAAGGACTGAGCTAATTAAATTTTTTTTAATGTCTCTGAAACAACGCTTTGATAAAAAAGTTGCGGGGCACAAAATTTAGTGTGAATGAAATATCTGTACGTCTCTTTCACTCAGCTTCTCTTTCCTCCACTATTTTCCTTTGCCGCTCCGTGTGTACGCTGTCATGACTTTATAGATGTTTCTAGAGGTGTGGTGTCTAATCTGGGATGAATCGGTCACAGTTACTCCAGCTAAGCGGGGTCCTACAATTCGACCTCTTTGACAGGCTGTGATGTCTGAAGCCTTACGCTTTTGACAAAAATCCAAGACATATACAACTTCACTAAACTTACCTCGTACTATCATGATATATCCTTTTTATATTAAAAAACACCAGGTAATCAAAATTACATTTTAATGCTTACGAAGCGCATTCTTAAGTGCCACTTTTATTCACAGGTGTTTCCATTATTTTGATAACAACCTGTATGCACTTTATTGAACACAAAGTCCTGGTCAAAGTAAAAAAAAACCCTGATCAGAACCATTAATCGACTCTATTATCATTTTAAAAGAAATTATTTTTTACAATTCATAATATATTAATAAATTATAATATTTGATAAGGACTTGGAACATCTTGTTTGTTAGCTCTCTGATTTGGGAAACTTAGCTTGAAGCACACGAGATGGATAATAGATTTCCGAGTTTTCATCAGGGATGAGCAAGTTAGATAGTAGGCTAGAAATTTCCTTCATTAAGGGTGAAGTAATAGGTTCAAACACATATCTACCCTCAGGATCCTGGCTTCTAGCTTTCACTTTAGGCTCAGAATTAATTTGAATGACTAGTAGTGAGACTTTCCTCACGCCTAGCTTGTTGCTGATACATTCGCAAAGATAGCTGATATTTTG
>BPLQ01009680.1:0-25223 GCA_021605075.1 Caerostris darwini | reverse complement strand
TTGATTTTTAATGATTCGTTTTTAGAAACAGGCAGTCTGAAAACGATAAATCAAATGTTAAATTATAAAGAAAAGCAAGTAATATATAAAAAAAAATTTTAAGTCAATTCCTACTTTTTTTCACTATATTGCAGAAAGTCTTTTATAAATAATTTTCATTCTTTTTAAGTTTATCTGGCGCCATCTATTGAAATATTTGAAATAGCCAATTGGCGCCAATATTTGAAAAAACTGTATTAACATCCAGTGTCACAAGTTTTAAAAAATGTATTTGAACTTGAGTGGATGAATAAAAAGTATTTTATGAACGATTGAAAATTTGAAGGTATATATAGGGAGAGTGTGAACTAATAGAAGGAATTGAATAAAAATTAGGAAAAAAAAAACCCCATTTTTTTTCGTATTTCAAAACCAGTATTGTATTTTATTTTAAATAAGGGGAATTTTTTTTTTTTTAATAAGATGGATGAAAGCAGATATATTATTTAATTAATTCTACAATTATTTTTAAACATGGTAAACTCAATTTACTCAATCAACTCAAAGTCATTTTAAACTCAGGGTAAAGAATATAAAAATGTCTGTCTTAAAAGATGAATAGCAAAATGAAACATTTTTAAGTCGTTATAGACTTACATGGTGCTTTTATGTAAAATTATATATATTTTTTATATTCATATTTGTTATTAAAATATGTATGGAAAAGTGAAAAATGCTTTTAAATAAAAATTTTTTGTAATACTCAAGTTTAGTCTAATATAATGAGTCAGAAATATAACAAAATTTAAAATAATGGCTAGCAATTAATTGTCTAAAAAAAGCAATTATTTTAATAGTAGATGAACATCAATTTAACGGTTGATATCTTAAAATTATTTTAAATCCAAGAAAGCCAATAAGAAAATAAAATTACTCTAATCAATATTTTTATATAAAAAAACAATATTATATTTTAATTCTTTAAATAATTTATATTCTATTAACATTTCAATAGAGAATTTTTTTCAAATAAAAAAATAAATTTTTTAACCAAAATTAAGTCATTGTTTTTAAAACAAATTCGCTAAATAAACTTTTTCACCCTCGAATACCATGGGTATTCGTTAAAAAGTTTTGAAATATAAAAAACTAATACTAAATACACAAACTATTTACTATTGTGTAAGAAAGAAGAAATATTTTTTTACACTAAAAAAATTTTTGACCAGCAGAAGTAAGGAAAAAAAAACCTTGTTTGCTTTTAACAGTAACTATTTTTAATTTTTATGATCAAGTTGTCTACATATTGATACTACTGCAACACAAAGGATGATTCTCTGAAAAATCTCTGAACGAGTAAATATATATGCATTTTCATAATCTTATTTCATTAACTTGATTTCACAATGGCTTTTTAAGAGGCTTTTCCTATAGTAATGATCGGGAAACTTCAAGTAAAAAATCCTCGAAAATTAAAAACAAATAATGCGCCATAATTTTAAAATACATATCAACCAAATCTTTTTTATTTTATTAAAAGAAAGGGGAAATTTATAAATATCCCTTTTATGTATGGATCAAACTTACAATACAAAGACTCCTACAATTTTATATTCGTAAAGTTATCCTTTATTTTTTTCATTGTCAAGAACTTGGAATGAAGTAATTACACACGATATACCATTACACAGGGGAAGAAAAATGGGTAGCTTATTACTAGAGAGAAGGTTTGATCTGTCGCTCTACGGTCAGTTTGTGCACATTTTGGGCTAATTAGACCGGGACTTACAGTTTAATGTGGATTAAGAACCATTAACAAACATCCATGCTACTACTATGATTGGAATATGAAGTCTGTGGCACCAAAGGCCAGAGCGCTAACTAATTGGCCATCAGGCCGCTGATCTATTTGAAGCTATTTATAGCTGAACTTCTGCGAAGTATATAAAATACAATGATAAAAAAGTAACCAATTTTTTTTTTTAACAATGTTATAATAAAAAAAAAAAAAAAAAAAAAGAAAGGCCAGACGCAACTTTGAAATAAAAAAGGCCAGTGCGCTAGCCAATTGGCCATCAGGCTGCAGAAGGCGAAGGTTTAGGTTTAGTTTGTCGCTCTGTGGTCATTTTTTTTTTTTTTTTTTTTTTTTTGCACACTTTATGCTAATTAGACCGGTACCTGCTGTTTAATGTGGTTTCCGAACCAATAACAAACATCCATGTCCCTGCCAAGAAGCAGAAAGCGAAAGAGAATTGTCTTAGGCAAGTAGTTGCTACAGACTAGCTTGTCGTGTTGAAGAAAAACAGGCTACACATCCGATTTTGTCAAATCTCCACTGAATTCATTCGTTTTACACAGATCTTACTCGCATGATGTTTAATATGCTTCATCAATGAAATGTCATAATTTCAAAGGACCAGCGAGAAATTTAGAAATGTTTGCCATAAATTGTAAATCAATCAACTTTTGGAAAAAAAAAAAAAAAAAAAATCGAAGGACATTCAGAAATTTTTTTTTTCTTTCTCAAAATTAAACGATTCTTTATTTAAAAAAAAAAAAAAAAAAAAAAAAAAAAAAAAAAAAACAGCAAAGGGTAAAAAAACCTGCGGTATTCATTTAGAAAAGATGAAAGGTTTCAATAAGTTATGGATCGGGTCTTCATTTGTATTCCAACTACCAATTTACTGTACTTTGCTCTCTCAGAATCTTCACCTGAAGCAATTATCCTTTAACCCATAAAAAAACAAAACAAAAAACACCCCAAAAATACTTTAAAAAACAGGATGCGAAATTAATGCCGGTGCTACCATTAAGCAACTCATTCCAAGTTCGTGATCGGGTCAAAGATTGTCGATTAAGAGGAAATTAGAAATAAGTGTCCGTTTGTCTGAAATAAATGTGTGCTCGAATCGTCGGAGAATGAAGGGAAGCCTTTATAGAAGAGAAAAAAGTTCAAATTTGTTGGCAATGCAATTGATGCATCACGCGGGATGTGTGATGATGGAAGTTATTAAATTGAAGACATTAAAAAAAATAAAATAAAAACTATCTTGTTGAAGAAAGATGGACACGTGAGGCAATATGAGGATGTTGACAAGTTTTATACATGCAATCTAAAAGATGGGAGGGAGAGGATATCAAATCATTCTATACATTAAAAGTCTGATGCGATAAATCAAGATAATAGCTTAAGAATCTCCAAACTAAATTTGAAATGATACTTAATAAGCAAAATATTTTCTAAATTAGAAAGTTTTATAAAATTACAGTATAAAACTAAAAATATCCGATTTGTTAGTTGAGATTATATATAGGTTTCGTTTGTTGCTCTACGGTCATTTTGTGCACACCATGGGATAATTAGACGGGACCTATAGCTTAATGTGGATTCCGAACCACTCACAAACATCCATGTCACCGCTAGGATTCGAATCTGAAGCCTGTGGTACAAAAGGACAGAGCGCTAGCCAATTGGCCATCAGGCCGCTAAGAGATTATATACAAGACAGAGAGATATATATAAAGATAGAAGAACGAAAAATGGTACACAAATAAATAAAATATACAAATTTAACCTTAGCTAACTTAAATTGTACATTTTTATTATTTAGCTTATCTATTATGACAAATAAGCGTCTAATAATAATCAAAAATAGTTAAAGTCAAAACTAATTTCTTCAGAAATATCGAGCAGGTTAAGTAGTTTTAATCTAATGAAATAACCAAAAAATTAGAATAGTAAATGTAGAAAGATATTTAAAAATAAAAATTTCGAATATTTAATTATTTTTATGTAATTAAAAAAAAAAAAAAAAAAAATTATCGTAATGTTTCGATTTAAATTATGCATAAAAAAAAAAAAACGTTTTGAAAAAAAAAAAAAACGGAGGCACTTTTAAGCTCACATAAAAATATTCAAAAAAAAAATCCTTTTTTAAAAATGAGGGAAAAAACATCTTAAACAAAAAGTCTTTTTCAAACAATGTAAAATTTTAAATTACACCATATACAGTAATCAATCACAGTTCTAATAAATTTCCTGTAATTAAAGAAGTCTATAATGTTTTAAAAATATCCATATATCGTCTCAATATGACGCTTATGCTATTATAATAATTTATTGATACAAACAAAATTACTAAAATGAAAAAAAAAAAAAAAAAAAAAAAACGTTTAGGATTTCTTTTCCTACTCTGAATTTCTGAAGTTCACGTCCCATTCTTCCAAGACATTCCATTGTGTTTTCTATTAATCTGAACACAAGTGGAAGATAGAAACTACCAAAAATAACCCATATGAGTCAGGATGAGGTGGAGCTTTATGGTATATTAGTCTAAAAGTAACAGCAATGATGTCATCCTCCTTAAGATCTCTACAAATAATGGGCCAGACAGAAATTATTCTTAAACCCAGTATCCTTGCCGACTTTTAAGCATATGGCTTTATAATCTTTATGTAAGTATTACACAGAAGTGGTATAATCATAATAGCAACAACACAGTGAATAAAAAAGACTTGACAAGAAGCTTAAAAGTAATACTTCAAAGATTTATGACTTAAAAAAAATTAAATTTATATAATTTGAAATAAAGCTTATTGTTGAAATTATTTCAATGATATCAATTAATGTCACAGAAATAATTTATGGTAAATAGTACTCCAATACCATTTTTTTTTTTCTAATTTGAATAATTTTAATTTAAAAGTAAACTAAACGTAAATGTCAGTACCCTCAAAAAATCAAACATGACTATTACATTCGAGTAATGAAGGAAACGATTGCACTCAAGGCAATAAAGCCATATTTATTCTCGTTAATAAAAAATTCCGCAACTATACCAAAAAGCTACGATAGCTTTCGCTTTTAAATTTTGAAAGACGGCTAGACGAGAGAGAGAGATGAAAAAAGCAGACATTTAGACATTTGAATTCCGATGAGAGAAGTTTACAAATAAGTATTATGTTCCGCAACTAAACGAAAGAAAAAAATGGAGCAGAAACATTAAGAAATTCAGCGATGCAGTATGGTGAACAGCACTTGTATTAAATGCGATAGGAAAAAAATAAATAAAAATAAACCAACATTATAATAAAACAAAAGTTGGTAAAATAAATTTCGAAACATAAGATTTTTTTTGTAATCGAGGAATCAAATATCTGGACAACTTCTCAAAATATAAATTACATTATTCATTTCGTATGATTTTGAATGATAATTTTTTTTTTAAATATGTTAATTAGCAACCAATGAACTTTATGCAAAAAAAACAACAATTTACTATTTATGTAAATATGCAGTTGCAATCATAGCTTTAATAATAATTTTTAAAAATGAAGATTTCATACCTAGAGCGCAATTTTTATATCTAGGATATAAATAGTTTTTTGTATAACTTTTACATAATAATAATTTGTAGGTTTAGATTGATTGGCGGGCCTGATGGCCGAGTGACTAGCGCTCTGGCGCCACAAGTGTCAGTTCGAGTACCGGTGTTGCCATGGATGTTTGTGATGGTTCGGAATTCAATTTTAAACCGTACTATCCGATCTAATATGACTGTAGAGCGTTGGGCTGACATTCCTATCCCGTAAAAAGAAACCATTTTCTGTCTCGAAATCTGCCAGTAGGCAGTCGACCTTGGCCTACCGTGCGGCTGTTGCGCCAATGATGAGAAAATCTTGAATATCGTGAAATGCAAATACTTAGTTGGTACAATTTTTTTTTTTTTATAAAAAGCCAATGGAAATTCGAACATTTAACGAAAATCCATAAATGTCGCAAAAAGGTACGTATAGATAATAAATAATCTGCGAAGTATTTTTCTGTTAAAAAAGCAATGGTTAATGTTTATTAGCAGCTTTATCGTACCTAAATTTAAAAACTATGTAGATAAGTCATTTTGTCTGAAAACGCCTTACATTCATTTGTTCGTTTATATATTTAAGACTCGTCTGTATTCCAGTCAACTACACCTTTTGAAACAAAAAAAAAAAAAAATAAATAAGTTAAGCCCTTCCGCGCTTACATGAAAAGGTCACACCACACGATTATACTTCACAATTATATTGATTACATAATGTCTTCATTGTGAAAGATTCAAAAGTAACCAAGTCCATCATTCCCTTTAAATATTGCATTAAAATTAATTTAAAAAGTCAACAAAATAAGTCAAGTTGCAGACGAACAGACTTTTATACTCACCATTCTTCAACTAACCAGTTATAGTTAAACCATCTAATAGTTAATAGATAGGCTCCTTGATGAGTTATTGTTACAAGTACTCTATATAGGGTGCTGAGTATAAATGTCCAAATAAGTGTCCCCGACTGTTTTGTACCACATTTTCTATAAACATTAGTACCCATCACATCATGTTTCATTTAACATATTGATATATATCACAGTGATGATGTTATTTCATTATCTCTGATGTAATTTACAAACTTAAAAAATGGGAGGGCCTCATAAGTGGAATAGCCTAGGGCCTCTTTTCATCTAAATCCGGCCCTGGCCATGGGGACAAACCCCCTTAACCTCCTCATCTTAATTCATATATATATATATATATATATATATATACACTGAAGTGACAAAAGTCATGGGGATAGCAATATGCAAATTTTCAGATGGCAGTAGCATCGCGTAGAACAGGTATAAATGCGCAGTGCTTTCGCAGAGCTTTCATTTCTGTTCAAGTTATTCATGTGAAGAGGTTTTGACGTGATGATGACGGCACGAGGGAAATTAACAGATTTTGAACGCCGAATGTTAATTGGATCTAGACGCAGGGGTCATGCCATTTCGGAAATCGTTAGGGAATTCAACATTCCCAGATCCACTGTGTCAAGAGTGTGCCGAGAGTATGAAATTTCAGGCATAACATCCCACCATGGACAGTGCAGTGGTCGACCGCCTGCACTTAACGACCGAGACCGGCGACGTCTGCAAAGAGTCGTAAATTCTAACAGACAAGCAACACTGCGTCAAATAACCGCAGAAATCAATGTGGGACGTACAAGGGACTTGTCTGTTTGAACTGTGAGGAGAAATTTGGCTTTCTTGGCTTATTCCAGCAGAAGACCGACTCGAGTGCCTTTACTGACAGAACGACATCGCTTGCAGCGACTCTCGTGGGCACTTGAGCATATCGGTTGGTCCCTAGATGAATGGAAAACCGTGGCCTGGTCCGATGAGTCACAATTTCAGTTGGTAAGAGCTGATGGTAGGGTTCGAGTGTGGCGCAGACCCCACGAAGCCATGGACCCAAACTGTCAGCAAGGCACTGTTCAAGCTGGTGGTGGCTCCGTAATGGTGTGGGCTGTTTTTTCATGGCATGGACTTGGTCATTGACCGAACATTGACTGGAAATGCTTATTTTCAGCTACTTGGAGATCACTTGCAGCCATTCATGTATTGACTGCTTAAAATCTTAGTAATATGGTAAAAATAATGTTTCTAAAAATGCGGACCTGAATGAACGAGTGGCTAATGCTCTGGCATTTAGTACCACAGGTTTCGGGTTCGTGTCTCGGCGGCGCCATGGATGTCTGTATTGGTTCGGAATCCACTTTAAACCGTATATCCTGGTCTAACGCGATCGTAGAGCGTTGCGGGGGTATTGTTACTCCGCGTGCGTGGCTTATCTTCAAGCTACACGCCCCTCCTGGGTAGTGCTAAGTGAGTAACGTCGGTGCAGCGCTTGTCTTAAGACAATTGTCTAAGTGTTTGCCAGCTGCATTAGAACAAAAAAAAATTATAATAGATTGGATACTAAGGGTAATTTGGGGCATTGTAGTTTGGACTGAAATTTTGTGTTTAATGAGAAAAAAAAACCCACCTGTATTTAACTGTTTTATTTATATGTTTCTTAAAAACTATATTTATAAACGAACGTTAATAGAGAGTTTTTGCATACCGTATTTTGGACGTCCGTTATTTTTTTCTCCCCAGCGCGCATGCTCATAAGAAATATTATTACAGACATGCATGCGCAATTTCCTATGAGCATGCGCGATAGGGAGAAAAAGCTAACTTACGTCCAAAATACGATATGCAAAAACTCTCTATTATTGACACATTAACGCTAATATTCGTTAACTAATATTTAACGAAGTTGTTGTTAATTAATATTCTGCCAGTAGCGTTTTCTTCAATATTCCTCTAGCGTTCATTAACGTTATTATTATTAATATTATAGAATCTTTTTAGAATCGAACATTTATCAAAACGAAGAAAAAATTATTAAAATATTAGGTAAAACTCCGATTATTATTTAAATAAAGGGTAACAACTAACGTAACGTAAAATCTCAGATATGATTATAATGTTCAAATTTGTAATGAAATATTCAATGATAGATTTATGTTGTTTTTTTTGGAATACAAGCATAGGTTCTTGCTGCTTAGAGAGCGCAAACCACTACGTAACGTAACGGTAGGTGTTTAGATGGAGTGCCAGGGAATTTCCCGCACCTCCATATCAATAATTACTATTAAAAACATAATTTTAAATCCAAAAAATGAGCTAGGGAAAGAATATTAAACGAGCCCATGCTCGGGGAGAACTTACAGGAGTAAAAAAGTTAGTAAATACAAAATTTAAAATAATAGTTCACAAAAGTATTTAAAAATAAAAACTGCGGCAATTAAAAGGAATAACCGTTACGAAAACTTGTGGCTGGCTGAAGAGAAAAAAAGAAAGCCAGAGTTATAAACAAACCAAAACGAAATCGTTTCGAGGTTCGGCGTTTGAGCGACCTTGAGGAAAAGAGCGATTCCGAAGCTGTCAAAATAAACAACGGTGGTGGAAAACGGTTCTAAACTAAAAAGGGTTCTTCTTTTTGGAATTGGAGAACGCATGAAAACGAGAGAGTGAAATGTCTGGCTTTTTCACCCCGGGTCAAAGTGGAATCATCTTCGCCGGATACCTAATTGTTTGCTCCATCTTGCTCCGATGATTGGCTCTTCTAGCTATGATTTGTTTACAACCTCTTTTTTTCACCCTCAATGCTCCTGCTTGAATAGTCGAAACGTTTTCGTTCCCCCCTCTCCCAGCCTTTGGTCTTCTATCGCTCACTTGCAACTGATTCGCAGATGACCATTTCACTCTCTCTTAACAAACTGCTCTGAAACGTTTTTGTTATTTTTAACTTGTACTCCTTTTTGAATTGGATTAACCTACTGAAAGTATTTTCTCGTTCAAACTACGTTCAGTTTGCAAATTATTCAAAATCCTCTTTTCACTTTATTATTTTAATTATTAAATACTTTATTGAGAAAAAAAGAAACTTCTCTTCTCCATTTATTATTATCTCTATTTCAATTGCTTATTTCGAATGCAATGGGCTTAAAGGTAAAGTAACTTCTCCTTCATATGCAAAGAAGGAGCTAACGGTTACCTAGCAACCGAGGAGCTCCGTCAACCTACAAATCGTCGTCGTTCCCAATATTGGCACCTGCCAACTGGAGTACCGATTACGGAGTACCAATGGGGACAGACCCCTTAACATTCTCATTTTAATTCATACATATAAGTTACAATGAATTATTGACTGCTTAAAATCTATTATTGCCCTAGTGCAGGGGTCGGCAACGTGCGGCTCTTTGGATGTGAAACTGCGGCTCTTTAGTTCCATACGCAAATATTATTTATTTCATAAAAAAAAAAAATAATAATAATAATAATAAAAAATAAACATTTTAAAATCGTTCTGAATCGAATAACGAGGAATCTGAAGAACTGTTTCGTGATCATCATTTCACACCGGAGTCCAATCGACAGTCAGCCGAGTAGACTGCACGCGATGAACACTAAAAATGCTATAACTTAATTAAAAATGCTATAACTCACATACTAATAGCGCAACAGCTATCAAATTTATACACGTGTCTTTTGAAGGTTAGGGCTAACTAAAAATTATATGGATTTAATACTAGTAGCGCCATCTATGTGTTAGCCTCAACTTTTCAGCCCACCTGTTATTTATTGTTGGCAAATGAAAAATTTTGTTCTCTTTAAAAACTTTGAAACCAAATTGCCATTTTTGGCTCTTCCGAAAACGGTTGCCGGCATATAAAAAAATTCACGCCCGCATTTAACTTACGCTCTTCAGCTTTCAGAAGATTTAGAATTATTTTTGGCGCTCGGTATCATGTCAAAATCGTTCAAGGCGGTGACATGGATGTTTGCAAATTGTTAGGAATCATTCCAAATTTATTTTTTAGCCCACAATAACATTCACCTATAGCTACTTTGAGGTAGCTTCTGACGGGAGTTGAATGCTATAAATAAGCCCTGTAATGCAGACGTTGAGAAGTCATGGTGGCCGAGAGGTCTAAGGCGCCAAATGTAAACTCTGGTTCTCCAAACAGTTCGAAACCACGCTTTTACCTAAATTTTTTTTTTAAATAAAAAAAAAATTTATTTTATTACGCTCTTCAGGTTTCGAAAAGAAATTTTTTTTTTTTTAAATCATGTCAAAATTTCAAGAAATTGACCATGCAAATTGTTAACAATCATTCCAAATTTATTTTTTCTCCACAGTAATATTCACCTATAGCTACGTTGAGGTAGCTTCCGACTGGAGCTGAATACTATAAATAAGCCCTTCAATGCAGTCGTTGCGAAGTCATTGTGGCCGAGAGGTCTAAGCCGCCTACTGTAAGCTCTGGTTCTCCAAACAGTTCGGAGGTTCGAAACCATGCTTTTGCCTTAAATTTTTTTTTTTTTTTTTCAAATATAAAAAAAAAAAAAAATTATTTTATTACGCTCTTCAGGTTTCGAAAAGAAATTTTTTTTTTTTTTTAAATCATGTCAAAATTTCAAGAAATTGACCATGCAAATTGTTAACAATCATTCCAAATTTATTTTTTCTCCACAGTAATATTCACCTATAGCTACGTTGAGGTAGCTTCCGACTGGAGCTGAATACTATAAATAAGCCCTTCAATGCAGTCGTTGCGAAGTCATTGTGGCCGAGAGGTCTAAGCCGCCTACTGTAAGCTCTGGTTCTCCAAACAGTTCGGAGGTTCGAAACCACGCTTTTGCCTTAAATTTTTTTTTTTTTTTTTTTTTAAATATAAAAAAAAAATATTTTATTACGCTCTTCAGCTTTCGAAAAGTAATTTTTTTTTTTTTAAATCATTTAAAAATTTCAAGAAATTGACCGTGCAAATTGTTAGCAATCATTCCAAATTTATTTTTTCTCCACAGTAATATTCACCTATAGCTACGTTGAGGTAGCTTCCGACTGGAGCTGAATACTATAAATAAGCCCTGCAATACATACGTTGAGAAGTCAGGGTGGCCGAGAGGTCTAAGGCGCCTAATATATGCTCTGGTTCTCCAAGCAGTTGGAAGATTCGAAACCACGCTTTTGCCTTAATTTTTTTTTTCAAATATAAAAAAAAAAATTTTATTTTATTACGCTCTTCAGGTTTCGAAAATAATTTTTTTTTTTTTAAAATCATGTCGAAATTGCAAGAAATTGACCATGCAAATTGTTAACAATCATTCCAAATTTTTTTTTTTCTCCACTGTAACATTCACCTATAGCTACGCCGAGGTAGCTTCCGACTGGAGTTGAATACTGTAAATAATCCCTGCAATGCAGACTTTGCGAATTCAGGGTGGCCGAGAGATGTAAGGCGCCTGATTCTAGCTCTGGTTCTCTCCATATACACACAGCGTTACACTTTTTTGAGTGGTGGGAAACTCCGCGGATTGCGCACTAGATTTTTTTTTTTTTTTTTTCTACACCTGGAGGGTATCAACAGAACAATCTTTTTTTTTTTCTCTTTCCAATGCAACTGGCAAACACAGACACCTTGGTGTTGGATGCCTTAAGGCAAGTGCTGCACAGACGTACTCACTTTGCATTACCCAGGGGGCGCGTGTCACTTGAAGATAAGCCACGGACGCGGAGTAACAATGCCCCCGCAACGCTCTACGATCTTATTAGACCGGGACCCACTTTTTAAAGTGGATTCCGAACCACTAAAATCAACCATGGCACCGCCGGGACTCGAACACAAAACCTGCGCCAGAACGCTAGACACTCGGCCATTCAGGCCCTACAGGACAATCTTTAAAAATAAATATTATTAAAAACTAGAAATACAAACAAAACATAGAATTTCGTAAATTAATAGCAATAAAAAGCAATTTACGAAATAAATTTATTTTGTTACGACAAGTCGTTTAAAATATTCTGATGGAAAAAATTTTTATTCATAAATTTATTTAAAAATATTGATTTAAAGTACTGTATTTCAAGCAAAAAAAATATTTTGAAATACATGTATTGATAAAATATATTTTAAAATTATTAAGTTTATTTCCCATTACTTGAATATATAATATCAAACTTAATATAGTTAAAATGTATTTATCACGTCAATTAAAAATATTCTGATTGTAATGAAATTGTGCTTAAAAATTAATCAGTCTTGCTAATGAAATAATTTCATACTTCCCCTTGTATTTCTAGTAATCTTATTCTCATACAATTAGAAACAATATCTTATTTTGTATGAAATATTAAGGAAAATGTGAACATATAACATGCTATTCCTGCTTTAACAATTGTAAAGGAACATATACTCAAGAGCCAAAACATTATGGCGTGTTGGCCCACCTTTGGCGCGCAACACAGCTTCAACCCGCCTTGGCATGGATTAATACCACCACTTAATACCAGTTAAATACCACTTCCACCTGATCACGTGCCTTCCACGTCATCCAGGCGAGTTCATTGCAAAATGTAGGGCTGGTTATAATGTTTTGGCTCATGATTGTACATATTTAAAATAAAAATAAAGAAGTTAAGAAAAAAATTAATGTTCCCATTATATAAGTACGCATATATTTAAAATTAGTAATAGAGACATAATTTGAAAAAAAAAAGGTTTAACAGATTGCATTTTCTTGCATTGTTAAAAAAATTTACTTGCATCTGCAAAACACCAAATAATACTTAGTAAATCATGTATTACGAATCAATATAAAAACACTTTTTACATATCTAAAGTTTTATTGCAGAATTAAAGTTAAATGAATTATGACATATATAAATTAAAAATATACACTACAATAAAAAAATGTTTTATGATACTGTAAAACAATTTTGAGACAGTTAAACTACTCAAGTCGAGTATTAAAAATTCATTAAAAAAATTTTTCAGTTTAAAACAATACATATGTTGCATTGAATCTAATGATTGTCTTTTATTTTAAAAACACCATTTTTCTATCCTCTTGATGTTATATTTTTTACAGTTGAAATTGCTTCAATACGTCTTTAATTTAAACATGCACTACAATCTTGGCTCAAATCAAAGATAATTATATTTTCAAATTTCCTTGTTCTGCATAAAAATACTGTAAGGAACAATGGCATTTTGTTATTTATCATAGCATTAGCATTTTGTTATTTATCATAGCATTAGCATTTTGTTTATAATCATTTTGTTAATAATTATATTTCCATCTTCCAAAAAATATTTGGTTAGTCTTCAGAAATGCTAGACGAGTCCTCAGAAGTTGCAGTTGAGTCTTCGAATGAAAATATGCCTTCTTCGATTGAGAAAGGATTCTCTGTGATACAACGCTGTATATGTGGCTTCAAACTGCATTCATATTTGAATACTTTTAGACATCTATAACAGACTTCAGTGATTTCTTTGTACGAAGGTCTTTATCTTTGTACAGACATGGCTTCTCAGAAAATATTCTGCCACATTGTTCACAAACATGAGGCTTTTCTCCTGTATGAAATTGTTTATGATCCTTCCCATATTTCTCTCGAATAAATTGGAATGTTTTTCCACATTCTTCACAGAAATGACTCACTGCCTTAGTGTGAATTTTCTTATGATATTTCAAAGAACTCATTAGAAGGAATTTTTTGCCACAGGTGTCTCAAACAAACGTTTTCAAAAGTTTCAAAATACTCTTCGAAGGGACAGTATTTCCACACTGGTGACGCTTTTTTGGATGTACTTTCGAAAAATGCTCTTTTAAATATTCTTGAAGTTCAAATTGTTGCCCACATTTAATGCACTTGAAGGATTCTTCAGATGGTGTCATATCCGAAGAAGACATATTGAAGACTTTTCAACTCGGATTAACTTAAAAAATATAAATTTAAAATAATTTGTGTCATATGCAGTTAGCACTCTAAACTTTTTCACACCTCTTGAGAAAATTTATACATAATCTGTCTGTTCAACATTTTGTGTTGCCAATTTTATTTACATTTGTTCTTTTTGGAGTAATATTTTTTACTTAACGAACAACGCGCTATATCACGAACTTAATCATTGATTAGAAACTAAAATCCTGAAAATTTTATAGAATTTAAAAATTAATTTTGGGTTGATTTTATTACTATTCTGTTTTCAAATTAGTAAACTGGCAAAAATTCTTAAATATCTACTTCTTCTATGGACAAATATTAACCTAAGATTTTCAATTTTAAAAGAATAGAAGGATATTCAAATCTACACAGCTTAGCCTTTTGCATCTACAAGGAAAAAAGGCAATAATGCATTCCAAGAGGGCTATCTTCGAAAACTCCAATATTGCGTGTGTCTATTAACAATATTGTATTATAATTATCACGTTTATATTTTTATAAAAACCACCTATTAAAACATATGTAAAATTGAAAACCGTTTTCTTTTAACAGTCAATTATATCATTGCTGTTCAATTAAGGATGGGGCACGCAGACAATTTGATTAAAAATCCTTGTTTCCCCCTTATTATTCTGCTCTCGTGATTCACGTTACTGGTGGGCTTTCCATTAACTTGCAATTCCACTATGCTACGAGTTTGGTGTGTCAGTTTAAGGTAATTTTTTGCACAATTTTAGGCTAATTAGAGTGGGACTTACAATTTAACGTAGATTTCGAACTACGACATCAATGTATCCGTCATTATTCGAACCTGTGATACCAAAGGACAAGTTAATGTAGAATGAGGCGAAATTTAAAATTGTCCCGTAAATGGGAATCATCTTAGAGAACATTGTTTTATGGTATGTCAAATTACAAGTTTAAAACATCAGTAAAAACATAATTTTCTGGGAAATATAAATTTAAAACACGATCTCAATTCACTGAAAAAAATAGACAATTAGTCTACAAAGAGTTCTGGAATAATAATGCGCTGCACTGAAAAAAATACCATTAAAGGAGGAATGCAGACAATTTAAAGTAAAGACAGGTTTTGATAAATAAAGTTAGAATGATTCATAAGCACACCGGCAATTTATAATTAAGAATTTTTTGTGCAATTATTGTCCAATTATTCCTAATATAAGTGTGAATTAAATATTATTCTAAAACACTTATTTTCAATGTGTTGAAAGTACGTTCTCGAGAATAATATAGAAGTGTACTCTAAACACAATGGAAATTAAATGATTCATAAGCACACCGACAATTTATAATTAAGAATTTTTGTGCAATTATTGTCCAATTATTCCTAATATAAGTGTGAATTAAATATTATTCTAAAACACTTATTTTCAATGTGTTGAAAGTACGTTCTCGAGAATAATATAGAAGTGTACTCTAAACACAATGGAAATTAAATGATTCATAAGCACACCGGCAATTTATAATTAAGAATTTTTTGTGCAATTATTGTCCAATTATTCCTAATATAAGTGTGAATTAAATATTATTCTAAAACATTTATTTTCAATGTGTTGAAAGTACGTTCTCGAGAATAATATAGAAGTGTACTCTAAACACAATGGAAATTAAATGATTCATAAGCACACCGGCAATTTATAATTAAGAATTTTTTGTGCAATTATTGTCCAATTATTCCTAATATAAGTGTGAATTAAATATTATTCTAAAACACTTATTTTCAATGTGTTGAAAGTACGTTCTCGAGAATAATATAGAAGTGTACTCTAAACACAATGGAAATTAAATGATTCATAAGCACACCGGCAATTTATAATTAAGAATTTTTTGTGCAATTATTGTCCAATTATTCCTAATATAAGTGTGAATTAAATATTATTCTAAAACACTTTATTTTCAATGTGTTGAAAGTACGTTCTCGAGAATAATATAGAAGTGTACTCTAAACACAATGGAAATTAAATGATTCATAAGCACACCGACAATTTATAATTAAGAATTTTTGTGCAATTATTGTCCAATTATTCCTAATATAAGTGTGAATTAAATATTATTCTAAAACACTTATTTTCAATGTGTTGAAAGTACGTTCTCGAGAATAATATAGAAGTGTACTTTAAACACAATGGAAATTAAATGATTCATAAGCACACCGACAATTTATAATTAAGAATTTTTGTGCAATTATTGTCCAATTATTCCTAATATAAGTGTGAATTAAATATTATTCTAAAACACTTATTTTCAATGTGTTGAAAGTACGTTCTCGAGAATAATATAGAAGTGTACTCTAAACACAATGGAAATTAAATGATTCATAAGCACACCGACAATTTATAATTAAGAATTTTTGTGCAATTATTGTCCAATTATTCCTAATATAAGTGTGAATTAAATATTATTCTAAAACACTTATTTTCAATGTGTTGAAAGTACGTTCTCGAAATAATATAGAAGTGTACTCTAAACACAATGGAAATTAAATGATTCATAAGCACACCGGCAATTTATAATTAAGAATTTTTGTGCAATTATTGTCCAATTATTCCTAATATAAGTGTGAATTAAATATTATTCTAAAACACTTATTTTCAATGTGTTGAAAGTACGTTCTCGAGAATAATATAGAAGTGTACTCTAAACACAATGGAAATTAAATGATTCATAAGCACACCGACAATTTATAATTAAGAATTTTTGTGCAATTATTGTCCAATTATTCCTAATATAAGTGTGAATTAAATATTATTCTAAAACACTTATTTTCAATGTGTTGAAAGTACGTTCTCGAGAATAATATAGAAGTGTACTCTAAACACAATGGAAATTAAATGATTCATAAGCACACCGACAATTTATAATTAAGAATTTTTTTTTTTTGTGCAATTATTGTCCAATTATTCCTAATATAAGTGTGAATTAAATATTATTCTAAAACACTTATTTTCAATGTGTTGAAAGTACGTTCTCGAGAATAATATAGAAGTGTACTTAAACACAATGGAAATTAAATGATTCATAAGCACACCGACAATTTATAATTAAGAATTTTTGTGCAATTATTGTCCAATTATTCCTAATATAAGTGTGAATTAAATATTATTCTAAAACACTTATTTTCAATGTGTTGAAAGTACGTTCTCGAGAATAATATAGAAGTGTACTTTAAACACAATGGAAATTAAATGATTCATAAGCACACCGGCAATTTATAATTAAGAATTTTTGTGCAATTATTGTCCAATTATTCCTAATATAAGTGTGAATTAAATATTATTCTAAAACACTTATTTTCAATGTGTTGAAAGTACGTTCTCGAGAATAATATAGAAGTGTACTTTAAACACAATGGAAATTAAATGATTCATAAGCACACCGGCAATTTATAATTAAGAATTTTTGTGCAATTATTGTCCAATTATTCCTAATATAAGTGTGAATTAAATATTATTCTAAAACACTTATTTTCAATGTGTTGAAAGTACGTTCTCGAGAATAATATAGAAGTGTACTTTAAACACAATGGAAATTAAATGATTCATAAGCACACCGGCAATTTATAATTAAGAATTTTTTGTGCAATTATTGTTCAGTTATTCCTAATATAAGTGTGAATTAAATATTATTCTAAAACATTTATTTTCCATGTGTTGAAAGTACGTTCTCGAGAATAATATAGAAGTGTACTTTAAACACAATGGAAATTAAATGATTCATAAGCACACCGGCAATTTATAATTAAGAATTTTTTTTGTGCAATTATTGTCCAATTATTCCTAATATAAGTGTGAATTAAATATTATTCTAAAACATTTATTTTCCATGTGTTGAAAGTACGTTCTCGAGAATAATATAGAAGTGTACTTTAAACACAATGGAAATTAAATGATTCATAAGCACACCGACAATTTATAATTAAGAATTTTTGTGCAATTATTGTCCAATTATTCCTAATATAAGTGTGAATTAAATATTATTCTAAAACATTTATTTTCAATGTGTTGAAAGTACGTTCTCGAGAATAATATAGAAGTGTACTTTAAACACAATGGAAATTAAATGATTCATAAGCACACCGGCAATTTATAATTAAGAATTTTTTGTGCAATTATTGTCCAATTATTCCTAATATAAGTGTGAATTAAATATTATTCTAAAACATTTATTTTCAATGTGTTGAAAGTACGTTCTCGAGAATAATATAGAAGTGTACTTTAAACACAATGGAAATTAAATGATTCATAAGCACACCGGCAATTTATAATTAAGAATTTTTGTGCAATTATTGTCCAATTATTCCTAATATAAGTGTGAATTAAATATTATTCTAAAACATTTATTTTCAATGTGTTGAAAGTACGTTCTCGAGAATAATATAGAAGTGTACTTTAAACACAATGGAAATTAAATGATTCATAAGCACACCGGCAATTTATAATTAAGAATTTTTTGTGCAATTATTGTCCAATTATTCCTAATATAAGTGTGAATTAAATATTATTCTAAAACATTTATTTTCAATGTGTTGAAAGTACGTTCTCGAGAATAATATAGAAGTGTACTTTAAACACAATGGAAATTAAATGATTCATAAGCACACCGGCAATTTATAATTAAGAATTTTTGTGCAATTATTGTCCAATTATTCCTAATATAAGTGTGAATTAAATATTATTCTAAAACATTTATTTTCAATGTGTTGAAAGTACGTTCTCGAGAATAATATAGAAGTGTACTTTAAACACAATGGAAATTAAATGATTCATAAGCACACCGGCAATTTATAATTAAGAATTTTTTGTGCAATTATTGTCCAATTATTCCTAATATAAGTGTGAATTAAATATTATTCTAAAACATTTATTTTCAATGTGTTGAAAGTAGGTTCTCGAGAATAATATAGAAGTGTACTTTAAACACAATGGAAATTAAATGATTCATAAGCACACCGGCAATTTATAATTAAGAATTTTTTGTGCAATTATTGTCCAATTATTCCTAATATAAGTGTGAATTAAATATTATTCTAAAACATTTATTTTCAATGTGTTGAAAGTACGTTCTCGAGAATAATATAGAAGTGTACTTTAAACACAATGGAAATTAAATGATTCATAAGCACACCGGCAATTTATAATTAAGAATTTTTGTGCAATTATTGTCCAATTATTCCTAATATAAGTGTGAATTAAATATTATTCTAAAACATTTATTTTCAATGTGTTGAAAGTAGGTTCTCGAGAATAATATAGAAGTGTACTTTAAACACAATGGAAATTAAATGATTCATAAGCACACCGGCAATTTATAATTAAGAATTTTTTGTGCAATTATTGTCCAATTATTCTAATATAAGTGTGAATTAAATATTATTCTAAAACATTTATTTTCAATGTGTTGAAAGTACGTTCTCGAGAATAATATAGAAGTGTACTTTAAACACAATGGAAATTAAATGATTCATAAGCACACCGGCAATTTATAATTAAGAATTTTTTGTGCAATTATTGACCAATTATTCCTAATATAAGTGTGAATTAAATATTATTCTAAAACATTTATTTTCAATGTGTTGAAAGTAGGTTCTCGAGAATAATATAGAAGTGTACTTTAAACACAATGGAAATTAAATGATTCATAAGCACACCGGCAATTTATAATTAAGAATTTTTGTGCAATTATTGACCAATTATTCCTAATATAAGTGTGAATTAAATATTATTCTAAAACATTTATTTTCAATGTGTTGAAAGTACGTTCTCGAGAATAATATAGAAGTGTACTTTAAACACAATGGAAATTAAATGATTCATAAGCACACCGGCAATTTATAATTAAGAATTTTTTGTGCAATTATTGTCCAATTATTCCTAATATAAGTGTGAATTAAATATTATTCTAAAACATTTATTTTCAATGTGTTGAAAGTAGGTTCTCGAGAATAATATAGAAGTGTACTTTAAACACAATGGAAATTAAATGATTCATAAGCACACCGGCAATTTATAATTAAGAATTTTTTTGTGCAATTATTGACCAATTATTCCTAATATAAGTGTGAATTAAATATTATTCTAAAACATTTATTTTCAATGTGTTGAAAGTACGTTCTCGAGAATAATATAGAAGTGTACTTTAAACACAATGGAAATTAAATGATTCATAAGCACACCGGCAATTTATAATTAAGAATTTTTGTGCAATTATTGACCAATTATTCCTAATATAAGTGTGAATTAAATATTATTCTAAAACATTTATTTTCAATGTGTTGAAAGTACGTTCTCGAGAATAATACAGAAGTGTACTTTAAACACAATGGAAATTAAATGATTCATAAGCACACCGGCAATTTAAAATTAAGAATTTTTTGTGCAATTATTGACCAATTATTCCTAATATAAGTGTGAATTAAATTTTATTCTAAAACATTTATTTTCAATGTGTTGAAAGTACGTTCTCGAGAATAATATAGAAGTGTACTTTAAACACAATGGAGATTAAATGATTCATAAGCACACCGGCAATTTATAATTAAGAATTTTTTGTGCAATTATTGACCAATTATTCCTAATATAAGTGTGAATTAAATATTATTCTAAAACATTTATTTTCAATGTGTTGAAAGTACGTTCTCGAGAATAATATAGAAGTGTACTTTAAACACAATGGAAATTAAATGATTCATAAGCACACCGGCAATTTATAATTAAGAATTTTTTGTGCAATTATTGACCAATTATTCCTAATATAAGTGTGAATTAAATATTATTCTAAAACATTTATTTTCAATGTGTTGAAAGTAGGTTCTCGAGAATAATATAGAAGTGTACTTTAAACACAATGGAAATTAAATGATTCCTAAGCACACCGGCAATTTATAATTAAGAATTTTTTGTGCAATTATTGTCCAATTATTCCTTATATAAGTGTGAATTAAATATTATTCTAAAACATTTATTTTCAATGTGTTGAAAGTAGGTTCTCGAGAATAATATAGAAGTGTACTTTAAACACAATGGAAATTAAATGATTCATAAGCACACCGGCAATTTATAATTAAGAATTTTTGTGCAATTATTGACCAATTATTCCTAATATAAGTGTGAATTAAATATTATTCTAAAACATTTATTTTCAATGTGTTGAAAGTACGTTCTCGAGAATAATATAGAAGTGTACTTTAAACACAATGGAAATTAAATGATTCATAAGCACACCGGCAATTTATAATTAAGAATTTTTTGTGCAATTATTGACCAATTATTCCTAATATAAGTGTGAATTAAATATTATTCTAAAACATTTATTTTCAATGTGTTGAAAGTACGTTCTCGAGAATAATATAGAAGTGTACTTTAAACACAATGGAAATTAAATGATTCATAAGCACACCGGCAATTTAAAATTAAGAATTTTTGTGCAATTATTGTCCAATTATTCCTAATATAAGTGTGAATTAAATATTATTCTAAAACATTTATTTTCAATGTGTTGAAAGTACGTTCTCGAGAATAATATAGAAGTGTACTTTAAACACAATGGAAATTAAATGATTCATAAGCACACCGGCAATTTATAATTAAGAATTTTTTGTGCAATTATTGACCAATTATTCCTAATATAAGTGTGAATTAAATATTATTCTAAAACATTTATTTTCAATGTGTTGAAAGTACGTTCTCGAGAATAATATAGAAGTGTACTTTAAACACAATGGAAATAATAATATAGAAGTGTACTTTAAACACAATGGAAATTAAATGATTCATAAGCACACCGGCAATTTATAATTAAGAATTTTTTGTGCAATTATTGTCCAATTATTCCTAATATAAGTGTGAATTAAATATTATTCTAAAACATTTATTTTCAATGTGTTGAAAGTAGGTTCTCGAGAATAATATAGAAGTGTACTTTAAACACAATGGATATTAAGGAAGTGAAGTTAGGCAGGAACGTTTTTTGTAACTTTTAGAAAAAAAGACCCTTCATTTTTTTAAAAGTAAGAAAGAAATTGCAAGTGACATCCCATAAAAGTATCTTTTGTTAAAATGTCCAATTTTAACTTTTTTAGGTCTATTGTGCTGGTTATAACACAGCAAATGCGTGAGAAATGAAAAAAAAAAAAAAAAAAGGAATCAAAACGTCCTATCTGAAAAAGGTCTTTTCTAAAAGGAAATCTATTAGTTTTCATATCATGTAATTTTTTCACAAAATGATTGCATAGCTGGTACAACTTACTGAATTTTGCTGGATTTTCAAAACTTAACAAAATGTCGTGTTCGTTTCACTCGCACATAAAAAAAATTCTTCATACCAAAAACAACGATGTTGAATCCATTCCTGAAAATGTCCTTCAACATATTCAGATTCCCTAATGAAGAGAGCTTCAATTATATATATGTATCTCTTTTGGATTTGATTTATTTTTACGACAAAGTTAAAAGAATTCTAAAATAATTATTAAAAAAATAATTTCACTTTACAATGAGAACCACAATTAACAGAAGGATTGTAAACATTTGGTCACTGTTAACATGCATAATTTATTGTTGAATTTGAAAATATGTAGCAAACGTAGCTTTAATGAGAGAGAAACGCGGTGGAAAAAATATTTTGTACATTTCACAAACATTTTTCTATTTTTGTTTTCGGTGAACATCCCAAAGTCTTGAATTTGAGATTTCAGTTTCTAATAGAAACTGTACTTCACATAATTAAATAATAGCTAATCCTATTTTAATATTGACATGTTTTAACAGTTGGCTTACCATAATTTAACTTACCATAATTTAACGATGCATAATTTTGGGTTGGAGTACCGGAGGTGACATGGATGTTTCTAGTAGTTCAGAAACCACTTTAAACTGTAGGTCTCAGTCTGTTTAGCCTAACGTGTGCACAAGATGACCGTAGAGCGACAAAAAAAACCATTCATGTCTGACAAATCTTTTTAGGAAGATGCTTTTGTTGATATTAAACTACGTCATTCACTGCTAGGATGGAAAATATGTAGCAGTTGATTCAGGTTCAGCAGGAATTTATCGTAGGGTGCAGGGGCAACTGCTACCATGAATCCATATTTTTGGCAACCTAATTTTAAATGAAGGGCCTGGCCAAGTGACTAATGCTTTGGCGCTCAATGCCACAGGTTTCGGATTCAAATTTCAGAGGTGCCCTGGAGGTTTGTAGTGGTTCGGAATCCACTTTAAAATGTGTCGCTACCTATGCCATTGCCTAATATGAGTGTAAAATATTGGGCGTATGGCTGACAATCCTACCCAAAAAAATAAAGCATCTCCTGTCTGCTAGTATGCAGACGGACTTGCCATTGGAAATGAAAAAAAAAAAAAAAAAAGAATTATTTAATATTGGCAATCTATTAATTGATAATTGCACTGACTCCTACCAACTGCAATTGATCAATATGGATTTCTTTTCCTAGTAATTTTTTTGTCCCATGTAGCTGAACCAAATGAAGGCAACATGGGCTAGAGATATCATGCAATTCAAGTAAATAAATTTACATAGTTCAAACTGTTTAGGTTTATAATATTTTTTATATTAATTTTCGCTTACAAATTATTTGTGAATATTGTAAACTGACCGATTCATGATAAAGGATAACGGAAAAATTAGGATTAAGGATCCACTAAAGAGTGTAACCTCGATTATACATTTGGCATCTTTTCTAATCCCAGTTTTCAGTAAAGAAAAACATCTTTGGTGTTTTTCAATGCAAATTCAGTGATCTACATCATTATTCAGGCTGCTTGGTGAGTGATTCCTGTTATCTGCATCGCACCGCTTAATTACAGGGGTACATTCAACTGGTCGTCTTCTTGGAAGGCAATATCTTAAATTTATTGCTCGACGGTGGGTTAGTTATGGATCAAATCTGTAAAATAAGAGTTACTTAGATTTTTTTTCTTAAAAAACTCCCTTTAAAATTAATTTATCATTATTTTATTGATATTTTTTTTTTTTTATTTCCAATGGCAGATTATGAACAGTTACAGCCAAAAAAAGAACAACGACAACGAAAAAAAAAAAAAAAAAAACATACAACAACAACAACAAAATAATACAACAAAACATACTGAAACAGAGTTCATTAATCTAACAACAATGCCAAGTTGCAGATCATTTATCCACTAAAAAGTGTTACCAGGTGCACCACGGGGAGGTCGATCTTCTGCGCACCCAATTTTTTTTTTATTGATATTGATGATTACGAAATATTTTTTTTTTTAAAATTCCGTAAATTTTTAAATATAAACTCATGTTTGTGAAAATTGCAACACCATGAAGGACTTACGCGAGTGAGCTGAAATTTTCAGAAAATGCAAATTAGCGCATGACATGCAAATGATTAGAATTTCAAATCCGTAGCGCATGCGTATGCTGAGCAGCGCCCTCTGAACGGCGGATGGATCCGAATAAATAGACGGCTGTTGCGAGGCGTGTATGGTTATCTGCTAGTGGTAAAAGTTAGCTCAATCGTTACTTATGCCTCTTCGACGAAAGAGAGCGAGATTTGAACAACTTACAGAGTTTGAACGGGGAGAATCATCGGCCTTCGTGAAGCTGGATTGTCTTATCGTGCAGTAGCCGCTCGTGTGCAGCGTAACAGCAGCACAGTGATGCGTCTTTGGAAGCAGTGGACGGACGAGTGTCGGACAACTCGGAAATCCGGGAGTGGACCCCGAAATGTGACGTCCGCTCGCGATGATAGACACCTGGTCCGCATGGCGCTGACGGACCGTACAGCTTCCTCTAGACAATTGGCAGCACAGTGGTCAATAGCTACAGGTGTTTCATTGTGTGCTTCATCAATTCGTAGACTTCTGCTGCAGCGTGGACTGCGCGCAAGGACTCCTTTATACAGGATCCCTCTCACGCTAAACCATCGCCGCCTGCGGCTACAATGGGCCGCTCAGCATAGAGACTGGCATGCTGATTGGCAGCATGTCGTGTTTTCTGACGAATCCCGCTTTAATTTGTGGTACCATGATGGCCGCATTCGTGTGAGACGCTATGCCGATGAACGCCACCTTCCGGAGTGCATTATCGAACACCACA